>NJES01000501.1:0-14017 GCA_002591395.1 Ophiocordyceps camponoti-rufipedis | reverse complement strand
GGGTTGGGGGATGGATGGAAGGGGAGATTGTAGGGTAGTGAGTGGCCGGGCGGAAGAGATTTGATGTTTGTGTGGTTGTGAAGGGGTGATTGCGTAGGTGAATGTGTGGGGGTGCTTGTTTCGGTGGGTGCGTAGGTTGGTGGTGGTCTATGAGTGAGATGGGGTATGGCTTGGGGCTACTCGATGGTGAAGACGGAATGTTTACTTATCTGCTTCTCGAGAAAAGGTCGGGTCTATATCTCTTAATTGTGGTAAAGATGGACCTGGATTGTCCAGCACATAGAGACGAGAGACGGAATGTCACCATCTAGATATAAAGCAAAGAGGGTGTTTTACTGTCTACCTATTCTCCTAGACCTTCTGTAAAACTAGCGAGACCATCCTCCCACCCCAACCTATGATAACCCACCCCCCTCACCCCATCCATCAACAACAACGACGACGGGAAAAGAAGCAATCCCCATCAGCCCACGAGATCCGCAAACCCCATCCCAGCCGCGAACCTCAACTGAAAGTCCCTCAGCTCCGCCCAGTGCCGCAACTCATCGAGCTCATCACCCGCCGTCATCATGGGCCGCTGCTGCTGCTGCTGCTGCTGCTGCTGGTGATTCTCATCGATGGCGGTGGCGGTGGAGGTGGAGGGGTGGGTGGCGAGCTTGGAGAGGGCGTCGACGAGCTGGGCGAGGGCCTCGTCGGCTTTGAGACTGAAGGGGCCTTTTCGGTCGGGGGGGTCGGAGAGGAGGGCGAGGGCTACGCGGCGGAGTTTGCTGATGAGGGCGCCGCCGTTGGGTTCCATGGTGCGTTGGGAGAGGGAGGTGACGATGGTGAAGAGGTTTTGGACTAGGAGGTCGCGTTCTTGGCTCATGAGGTGGAGCATTTCCTTGTCCGACGAGGATTTGTCGTCGTCGTTGTCGTCGTCGGAGGGGAGGGGGGAGGTTGTGGTGGTGGTGGTTGTTGTCGTTTGGGGAGGTTGTTCGCCGAGGTGGACGTCGCGGAGGGTAAAGTAGAGTTGGACAAAGTAGGAGCGGGTTGCGAGCTGGGAGACGAGGATGTTTGCCTTTTGGATTTCGAGTTGGAGTCTGCGGCGGCGGAGGGGTTGGGCTTTTAGGAGGGCGCGGACGTCGTGGTCTGGTTGGGGGTTGGGCCATGCTGGGGGCACGTATTCCAAGCCTGCGCCGTCATCGTCGTCGTCGTCGTTTTCGTCGTCGTTTGCGTTGTTGTTGGTGTTGGTGGTGGTGGTGGTGGTGACGTGGTCGTGGTGGCCGCGGAGTTGGAGTTGGGGGGGGAGGTTGTCGACGATGCTCTTTGCTGCGACGAGGCCGTCGCGGAGGAGGAGGCGTTGGTCGGCCCAGGGGAGGGTGCTCATTCCGTAGGCCAGCTCGAGGCTGACGACGCCATTCATGGTGGTGTAGATGTCCATTGCGAAGCGGAAGCCGGTCAGGAGGGTTACGCTGCCTTCGGGTTGGTGGATGACTTGGTTGGCTAGCACGCAGATGTCGTCCACGTTGTCTGGGTAGGCTGGGTAGGGGAGGCTGGGTGTCGAGGGGGCGATGACGAGGTCTGTGGGTGTGTGGGAGGCGCCGAGCTGGGAAAAGGAGCTGTTTTTTGTTTGTTTTGTAAGTTGGGGGGGTTGCGAAAGAGCGTGGGAGAGGAGAGAACTGACCGGACGGCCAAGAGCAGACACCAAAAGATGCGCTTCCCGATCTGATCCTTGACGTGGTTAAAGGGCAGCGGATCGTCCGAGTAGGCGTCGTTGCCAAACGTCGGGAGGTGGCCTGGGTGCTTGGGACGAGCGAAGCCGAGTTCGCGCATCAGCGTCAGCGTCTCGGCCAGGAAGTGTCGCGACGCGTTCCACTGGCCGACGTAGGCGGAGGCGAGACCGAGGAAATAGCTCGTGGCGGCGTCGTCGAGCGTCTTGGGCTGCTTGAGGACCCAGCGGCTACCGCGCGTCAGGAGGGCGACGTCACGACAGCGGTCGACCATGGTGACGGGTCGCGGGAAGAGCTGGGGGCTGTGCTGGGCCTTGAGGTGCTCGTGGGCGCTGCGCGGGAACGATGCCACCAGGGCGGCCACCATTGCGGCCAGCAGACCGAGGAATTCTGGTCGGGTGCGGTCCTCGCGGTTGGCAAAGGACTGGCGGAAGGTGGGCTCGTGGGGGAAGGGCGCCAGCGGGTGGACGTAGGTGAAGAAGTCGTCGACGAGATGCTCGAGCACGGGGAGGGGAGCGATGGCATCGGCGTCGACGGCGGCGTCGGCCGAGATGCTGACGAGAGTCTTGGCCGCGTTGTGAGGCGAAGGCGAGGACGAAGACTGAGGGATGGCGACGGCCGAGAGGGAAGCCGAGGGATGATGAAGAGGCATATTGGTCGTGGTAGTAGAAGGCGTCGTCGTCGCTGTCGTCGTCGTCGTCGTCGTAGCAGCAACAGCGGCAGCGGCCATGGCGGAAGGCGAGGCAGCCAGCTCGACTCTGGCCCGCTTGGCAGCTTTGGCAGCCTCGGCATGCTTGTTTGGCGGTCCGCGACGCTTCGTCTCGCGATCGTAGGTGCAGTCGACGCCGAGTTCGCGACAGGGTCGACAGGGGATGCTGGAGTCGTCGCATTTAACCTTGCGCATGCTGCACATGTCACAGGCTCGGCGGAGACGCGTCAGCTTCGGGTTGATGGTAGGATCGCGAACGGCGCCGGGCCCGAGAGCCAGCTGAGCCGGAGCCTGAGCAGCGGCAACGGCGGCGTGAGCAGCAACGGCGGCGGCGGCGGCGGCGGCGGCAGAGACGGAGCCCGGCTCGAGAGAAGAGAGGTCCGGCCCGGAGACGGCCTCCACTGCGGCGACGGCGACGGCGGCATCCTGTAGCGCCTGAGGGTTATCAATGGCCTGGGCAGCGTCGCTGGCGGCCTGGAGCATCTCCAGCCCGTTGCTCGCGTACTGCGATGGCGACGGCGTCTGATCGCGGCTGGCCATGGCAGATTGTCGGCCCATGTCCGGGTCAAACGAGGGCGGCTTCGAAGCGAGGTGAGGCCGAAAGAAAGAAATCGTGGGCTGTGGGTGGGGGGGTGTGTGCTGGATGGCGAGGCTGAGCACGTGCACGGTCACGAGATAATTCTTTTTTTTTTTTCCCTCCTTGGCCTAATAACCGCGTGATGGAGCATCGGCGAATGGACTCTACACAGCATCTGCACCGCTCGGGGCCTGCTGATTAGACATGGACAGTTCTTCATCCTCTCTCCCATCATCTCCTCCTTCCCTCCCGCTTCATCCCGTCAGTCCTGTCGCGTCCACGTCCTCTTTCGAGGTGGCTCCCTATTCGCACATCTTAGCTAAGCTGTTTGCGGCCCTGCGCACAAGCCGCGCCTCACCAGCTTCTCCCGGCCTCCGGAGCTTTTCAGCATCGCGGCGGCGGGCGGCAGCCGAAGAGCCTCCATTTCAGCCCTCCGGACCGGACCGTCACCGGATGCCGCGCCGGTCCTCCATCCTGCTCCCCGTCCTGCCCAGTGCCAGGCCTCACAGAGCTCTCGTCGGCCATGACGCGCCGCGAATCGCTCGCCGAACTCCGCGCCGCCAATCCGGATCTGGCTCTCACCGGGAACATCATCTCGGTTACCTTTGACCTCCCTCACGCGCTCAGATACTGTGAGGGCGGCGATTGGGTACGTCGGAGGGGGTTTTGTGCTGCCTTGCAGCCGCTGACGGTGTGACGTAGGAGCTCAAGCCCCGGCGCGGTCAGTCGGCTCTGTTCGACGCTCTGGCCTATCTCTCGTCCGACGCAACGGCCTGGAGTCACACCGTCGTCGCCTGGACGGGCGAGATTGACATCCCCTCTGATGGGCTGCGCGTCAGTCGTGAGGCCCGGAAGCGGCTTGAACAGAAGCTCGCTCGCGGCGGTAATATCCGAGCTGTGCCCGTCTGGCTGGCCGATGACGATGACGACGACGATGAAAGAAATGACGACGATGATGAAGACGACGCAATTCGTCTACGAGATCAGTCGCGCTGGCGTCGCTATGCCCAACACGACCTCTTCGCCCTCCTCCACTACCAGCAGAACGAGCCGACCGACGGGCGACGCGAGCGCGTGCAATGGGCCGACTACTACCGCATGAACCAGATCTTTGCCGACCGAGTTCTCCAAGTCTACCGGCCTGGCGACATCGTCATTGTCCACGACTATCCGTTGATGCTACTGCCCAGCATGCTGCGACGAAGAGCGCCGGCCATGCACATGACCTTTTTCCTACACAGCCCGTTCCCCAGCAGCGAGTTCGTGCGCTGTCTGCCGCGGCGCCAGGAGGTGCTCGAGGGCGTGCTGGGTGCTAATCTGGTGGGCTTCCAGTCATACAGCTACTCGCGTCACTTCCTCAGCTGCTGCACCCGCATACTCGGCTTTCCTTCTGATACGCTGGGCGTTGACGCGTACGGGGCGCGCGTCCAGGTGGGCGTCTTTCCCGTCGGCATCGATACGGCCAAGGTGGAAGCGCTGGCCTGGCGCGAGCCCGTGGGCGCCAAGCTCCAGGCTCTCAGGGCCCTGTATGCCGGCAAGAAGATTATCGTCGGGCGCGACCGGCTCGATAGCGTACGAGGCGTGGCTCAGAAGCTGCAGGCCTTTGAGCGCTTCCTCGAGCTGTATCCGGCCTGGCGACAGCGCGTCGTTCTCATCCAGTTGACGTCACCGGCCGACAGCAGTGGCGACGGCGACTCGCGCGTCAACGAGCTCGTGGTGCGCATCAATGGTCAGTACGGGAGTCTCGACTTTGCGCCCGTTCAGCATTACCCGCACTATCTCAGCCAGGACGAGTACTTTGCGCTGTTGCGGGCTGCCGACATCGGGCTCATCACGTCTGTTCGCGACGGCATGAACACCATGAGCTTCGAGTTCGTCGTCTGTCAGAAGCAGGGTCGAGGACCGCTGATGCTGTCCGAGTTCAGCGGCAGTGCCACCAGCCTGGGCGATGCCATTCACATCAATCCGTGGGATCTCACGGGCGTCGCAGACGGCATCCACTCGGCGCTGACCATGGCGGACGAGGCCCGGACCGAGATGCACGACCGGCTGTACGGCCACGTGTGCCGTCACGACGCCCAGTCATGGATGACGAGGCTGATTCGCAAGGCCTGTAGCGTGCTGGCAGAGGCGACGATAGCCACGACTCCGCCCCTGGACCGCGCCCTGCTACTGGGCCGATACCGGGCTGCGCGCGGGAGGCGGCTGTTCATGCTCGACTACGACGGCACGCTGACGCCCATCGTACGCGAGCCCAGCGCGGCTATACCATCGCAGCGCGTCGTCGAGGCATTGCGACTGCTGGCGGCCGACTCCCGAAACGCCGTCTGGATCATCTCGGGCCGCGATCAGGACTTTCTCGGTCGTCACCTCGGTCACATTCCGCGCTTGGGCTTCTCAGCCGAGCACGGAAGCTTCGTCCGCCAGCCGGGCGAGGACCGGTGGAGCAACCTGGCGGAGAAGCTGGACATGGGCTGGCAGACCGACGTCATGGCCGTGTTTCAGATGTACACGGACAAGGTCCCCGGTGAGCAAGAGGCGTCTCCCCTTTGGCTGGGCAACACATGGGCTGACGCGTGACGTCCAGGCTCCTTCATCGAGCGCAAGCGCTGCGCCCTGACCTGGCACTACCGTCTCGCCGAACCGGACCTCGGCCCCGAAATGGCGAGGCAATGTCAGGCCGAGCTCGAGGCCGGCGTCGGTCGTCGGTGGGAGGTCGAGGTGATGCCTGGAAAGGCCAACATCGAAGTGAGGCCGACCGTGGTCAACAAGGGGGAGATTGCCAAGCGGCTGGTGGCTACGTATCGCGAGTCAGACGGTCTGGACTTTGCCCTCTGCATGGGCGACGACTTTACCGACGAGGACATGTTCCGCACGCTCAACGGGGCTTCCGGGGCCGACGGCGTCTTCACCGTTACCGTCGGGGCCGGAACAAAGCCGACGCTGGCCAGGTGGCATCTTCTGGAACCCGAAGACGTCATCGACTGCGTGGCTTTGCTTGCGGCCGAGCTCGAGACTGGTCACGAGCACATGGGGGGTGTGAACCTGGCGGCGTTGAGTGTGGTTGAGGGACACATTCCGCAGGCTTGACTGTGCGTGGATCATACATACAGTGACACACATACATACACAGGATTGCATTCAGCATGGTACAGAAAGATGGAAGAGAAGGAATGGCGACGATGGGAAACAGGGGGAAGCGTGTGTGGAGGGCGTCATCTGTAAGAGATGGGCGAGACAAAGGAGGCGTGGAGTCGAATCGAAACAGAGTGGTTGTGTGGTGTATGATCAGGTGGCTGTCGATGTCGATGCTGTTTTGGCTGTGAGTTTATCGTGGGGGTATAGAGTTGTCAAGAGGAGGGTGGCGATGCTGGGTGTTGGGTGTGAGTTGTGATGGACTGGTTGAGGGATTGATGATGGGTTGGGAACTAGAGTATATCCCCCCCCTTTGAAAGCAACCGGCTCAACAGCCCGACTTGACTGAACCCCTGAAGCAGAGTGGAGGAACGAGCAGCATAGTGGTGAAATGAACTGTAGAAGGCGGATCGAGTTCCTCATGCGACTCTGGACCGTACTAGAATCGACAGAGAGATCCCAGATCCATCACGGCATCTCAGATCATGCCGTAGTCTGGCGAAAAGGGGTCCCAGCCGGAAGAGCCGGGATCCTCTTCCTCAACTAACGTCACCAGCAGTGTATTCGTGCCCACGACTCACAGTGAACCATCAACGCAGCCCCCTCCGGACCCCTCCGGCCCCGACCCCATCCAAAAAGAGAACAACAGAGAAAGAAGAAGAAGAAGCCGATGCAAAAGGATGGAGAAGCCGAGGCAGAAAAGTCAAGAAAGAGGCCCGTTGACGTCAAGCCCTTCCTCCTCTCTCCGCAGCGTTCAAGACAATGGCCGTGCGAGGCGAGTCTAAATCCCCACGTCCCTTGTTTCGTCTGCCGATTTGTCGTCGCCTGTTTTTTTTGCTCGGTCGGGGCCGCGGGGAGACAAGGTGATTGTGGAGAGACGGGGGGGAGGGATTGTTTTCCTTTATTATGGGTGTGTTGCCCGCTCTGTGGTTGTTGGTTAGTTTCTGTGCTTAGGAGTGGGATTCTGATGATTGAAGTGTGAAAAGGGGTTACCATCTTCGTCTTCTTCTTTGTTTCTTCTTTCTTTATATCTTCTATTTTGTTTTTGGGGTCGAGATGTTGGGATACATCTACTTTGATGTGTTTAATCCGGCGTCGGACAAGCAGCGGCCTGAGGATGTTCGGCCGTCGCTTTCCGGGCTGGATTACTCGCCTCTGCCCAAGATGACGGGACGGTCTGTTGCCATGGGGCTTTTGGTTTCGATGGGGGGGTTGATGTGAGTTTTCTCCCCTCTTTTGTGAGAGGAGAGGTGATGATGATGGGATGTCGTTTGCTGATGGGGTATTTACTTGTTGTAGCTTTGGTTATGATACCGGTCAGATCTCTGGCTTTCTAGAGATGCCTAGCTTTCTCGCTGCCTTTGGCCAAACCAACGATCAAGGTCAACGGTATTTCAGCAATGTTCGCGCCGGGCTCATCGTCTCGCTTCTCTCCATCGGGACCTTGATAGGAGCCCTAGCCGGCGCCCCCATCGCAGACCGAATCGGGCGGCGCATCTCCATCTCAGTGGCATCGGGCGTCGTCACCGTCGGCTTCATCGTTCAAATCTCTGCTTCGACTGAGTGGTATCAGATCATGATTGGGCGGTTTGTTGCGGGCTTGGGCGTCGGCATGTTGAGTCTGCTGGTGCCCATGTATCTGGCCGAGACGGCGGCTCCGTGGGTGAGAGGAGCGTTGGTTTGCTCATATCAGCTGTTCATCACGGCGGGGA
Source organism: Ophiocordyceps camponoti-rufipedis (assembly GCA_002591395.1). Classification (NCBI taxonomy): domain Eukaryota; kingdom Fungi; phylum Ascomycota; class Sordariomycetes; order Hypocreales; family Ophiocordycipitaceae; genus Ophiocordyceps; species Ophiocordyceps camponoti-rufipedis. The sequence continues at coordinate 6,175 of NJES01000501.1, read as the reverse complement.
TTCTCATCGCTGCGCTCTTCAACTTTGCTACCGTTTCGACGATTCCGGATAGTCCTGCTTGTTGGAGGATTGTGGTTGGGCTGGGGTTTATATGGGTTGTTGCTCTGGGGTGTGGCATCTTGTTGTTTCCCGAGACGCCGAGGTATGATATGAAGATGGATAAGCGCGATCTGGCGGCTCAGACTCTGTGTCGAGTTTACGGCGCTCCGACTCCGAATCACTTTGCTGTTTATACGCAGCTGGAAGAGATTGAGAAGCGGCTGCTCATCGACAGACAGGAGGCATCCGACAGCACGCTGGATGAGTTCAAGGCCATGTGGAACGCGCCACGGGTTCCGTACCGGGTGTTACTTGGGATGCTGCTGCAGATGTTCCAGCAGATGACGGGCGCCAACTTCTTCTTCTACTTTGGCACCGTCATCTTCCGATCCGTCAGCATCAGCAGCTTCGTCACGCAGATTATCCTCAACGCCATCAACTTCGTCAGCGCCTTTGGGGGCATCTACCTCGTCGAGTTTTACGGGAGGCGGCCTTCGCTCATACTGGGGTCTATCTGGATGTTCATCTGCCTCATGGTCTTCGCGTCCGTCGGTCACTTTAAGCTGAATCTCGATGATCCGCAGTCTACCAAGGGGGCGGGCGTCGTTCTCATCGTCTTTGCTTGCTTGTTTATTGTCGGGTTTGCGACGACGTGGGGGCCCATGGTCTGGGCCATTCAGGCAGAGTTGTTTCCTCAGCGGTTCCGGGCCAAGGGGATGGCTATGAGTACGGCCAGCAACTGGATCTGGAACTTTTGCATTGGGTTTTTCACGCCTTTCATCTTCAACGCTATTGGCTTCGACTACGGATACGTCTTTGCCGCTTGCAATTTCGTCGCGGCTTTGCTCATCTACTTCTTCGTCATCGAGGGGAAGAATCGGACGCTGGAGGAGGTTGATACCATGTACATTGAGCATGTCAAGCCTTGGAAGAGTACGGAGTGGAAGGCTCCGTCGGCGCAGGAGATGAGGGCTGTTCGGAGACGGGCTGGGGAGAGGGACGATGGGTTGGAAAAGACGTTGACGGATGATGTGCGGGTTGGGGCTGTGACGGGGGCTGAGCATCAGGAGCATGTCTGACGAGGGATTCTCCGAGTTGAGGCTGAGAGAAGAGGAACAGTAGGGTTATCAAGAAGTTCAAGAAGTTCAGATTAGTCTCTGCCCGTTGCACCGGGCACCGTTTCAGCCACGGAAACCCGTAGCGTCCCGTCCCACAACTTGTCTCAGACAAAGACAGGGAACATAGCATCCGGCTGTCCGGACGATGCAAACAGTTGGCTTGCAGACTAAACAAAAGACGAAGCACGAGGGACAATGCCGCCCATGGCGATTGTAGGGCTGGGCATGGAGACGGCAACCAACATGGCCTCAAAGGCAGAGTCTAATGATGCGGAGGAGGCCGAGTTTACTTTGGGTTGATGCTGGTCAGGACCCGGTTAGCGGCTCTTTGAGACCGAGTCTGCCAGCCCGCAATTGTCTAGTGGATGGGATGGACTTGTTTTGGATTGACGGGAGGACGGGATGGAACGGCTGGACTTGGCCTTGTGCAGAGCAGCTCTCTTGTTTTCCTTTCAATGAAACTTTTCACAAAGACTGATGAATCCTCTTCGCTGTTCAAGCTGTCGAGTCTTCAGTTGCATTCTTCAGCACCCCTCTTGAAACAGTGCTTAAACATGACAGCGGGTGAGACGCAGACGGACGGCTAGCACGTAGAAACCGGTCCGCTAACGACGACGGATCGTCTCGTTAGCTTCATGCCGGAAGGAGAGCCGCCGTCTCCAGGTTGGCAGCGGCGAATATATGACTCGAAGACTCCGCTGCGGCGGAAGAAGCCCAAGTCGGGAAGCAGCACGACTCACACCATCCGTTCAAGTACGGGGCCAACTGACAAGGCAGAGCCGCTGACTTGCGCCTCATATACGTCGTCGTCCAAGGGATGACGATTCCCTTGTTGTCATCTTTCTGCCAGTTGTGTAACCATGATGCTGCCTTTGTTGCTGGTCGGTGGCCTGCTTTCACTGGCTGTGAGGGCTGAGGAGCCTTCGTGGGCGAACCGGCTCAACTCGTCGGTGCCGTTTGGGACCATCATTACGAAGTGCACCGTTCCGGATACGTTTGCTCTCACGTTTGATGATGGGCCTTTCGACTTTACCCCTGGGCTTTTGAAGACGTTGAAGGATGCCGAGGCCAAGGCTACCTTCTTCGTCAATGGGGATAACTTTGCCAAGATTGAGGATAGGCGCTGTGTGTTGAAGCAGATGTTGAATGAGGGTCATCAGATTGGTTCTCACGGGTTGGTGCTGCCTGCTTGGTTGACGATGAGAGGCGTGGGCTAACAGTGTGAATGAAAGGTTCCAACACGACAATCTCACTGACTTGGACGAGAATGGCATCGAACAGCAGATGTTCCAGCTGGAGACCAGGCTCCTCGACAACAGCAGCATCCAGATGGCGCCGACGTACATGCGACCCCCCTTCTTCAGCACCGACGAGCGCGTGCTGGCTGTGATGAAGAAGCTGCAATATCACGTCATTCAAGCCGATGTCGATACCAAGGATTTTGGCTTGAAAACGGAGGATGTCATTCAAACGGCTGTTGATAATTTCAAGCAGGGTCTTGACAGAAATGGGAGCATTTCGCTTATGCATGATGTTAACGGGCCGACTGTTTCGACGCTGGTGCCCAAGGCGTTGGAGCTGCTGAAGGCCAAGGGGAAGAAGCGTGAGTTTCTCTCCCTTCCTCCCTCTGTATCGGAACTGACGTCAAACAGTCGTCACGGTCGGTGAATGCCTCGGCGACCCTCCCCATAACTGGTATCGCGTCAGAGACGGCACCACAGGCGTCAGTCTCAACAGCACCGTCTGCAAAGAAGAAGAGACGAGCAGCAACAGATTAGGCAAGCGAGACGAAAACTCTCTCGATGGAATGGCCTCTGAGGGGACTCGTGATGGCAAATCCAAGGTCCGCAGAGGCGCTTACTCCATCAGACAACAGCTCGTCAGCGAGGGAAATGACGAGCTGGCTGAACACTCGCTCTACCTCCGGGCCCTGATTCGGCAGTGAGGCTGCACGGAGAGGGTTGGGTTGTATATTGGTAAATGTATCCGACTGGCTGGTGAGTATTGTGTACTTTAATGAAGCATATCAGGTATATACCTACGCTCTACATACATATGCGAGGCGTCTGACACGAGACGGCTGCATGCGTGATGCTGCTGATCTGAGCCCTTGCCCATCATCTGTCTGACTTGATTCGATGACGTCCGGCTGTGGTCACGTTCCCGTCGACAAGAATCCCACCGTCTTTCCCTTGGTCAACCTGCACATGAAGCCACCAACCAGCGGATGCAGGTAAGACGGCCTGTGACCCGCGTCATCGTCACATGAAGAGTAGAAATGTCTCAGCCAGGGTTCCCCAATCTATAAGACCCAGGCTTCCGTTGTTCCCCCCCTCACCCGCTTTCCTCCCAAGCTCTTCTTTGCTCTGATAATAAGTTTGACTTCTCCCTACGGATACCATCGATATGAAGCTGCTCGAGTTTGTGCTGGCTGCTGCCTGCTTGGCTGTTGTACAGGCTGCGCCCACCGCGGGGCTGGTGAGGAGGCAGTGCTGGATTGAGACGGATGGGACGCAGCATTGCAACAATATCCCGGTAAGACGGATGGTTGTTTTGGGTTGAGGGGACGTGGAGCTGACGGCGAGAAGCGGTGTGAGACGCATCCGGATGGAAGCGTTTCCTGCGTCGTTTGAGGAGGCGTTTCTTGCGTCGTCTGAGGAGACATCTCTTGCGTCGTCCAACGGGTTGTTCTCAGCCATGGCTGGGTGACGAGACACGACGTTGATACATACGTGAATATGTATTGACCCTCGACCGGATGGATGGAATTATAATACAGACATAATGGTAATGGAATATATAATCAAGTCAAGTTCAGTCAGACGCCGTTGCTCCCTTCCAGCCGTCAATGTCCAGTATTCCCAACATATTGAATCCAGTTGACGCTTGATGTATCGACCGTCAACCAGGCGATTGATGATGCACGCCAACCGGCTTCATGGGCATCGAATAACTCGTCGGCTGCTGGTGATCGTACTCGTAGACAAAGGGCGGTAGCGTCTCGGCCTGTTGCTCGACGTCGCGCGCCCGTTGTCTCTGTCGCTTCTTGAGGACGACGAAGACGGTGATGGCGACGATTCCGGTGGCGATGAGGACTAGGGGCAGGGCGATGAGCTCGACGGCGAAGTGGACGAGGCCCATGATGGGCTTGACTCGTCGGATAAGAGTCAGGGGGCGGTGGGCGGGCGGGTTCGTGCGTGCTGGGATGATGAGTCGGGAGATGTTTCGACGATGGAGTTGACGTTGATGCAGTTGAGGCTTTGAAGCTTTGATGATGATACGGATAGAGAGACGGATTGAAGCAGTTCGACGGATGGAGAGAAAAGAGGGACAGCGGTCAAGAGAGAGACTGACAGGCCCAGCCGTTACCCATGGATCCCTTTTATTTCCCTATACGAGTTGCCCCCAACCACGGGACATAAGCGCCGGCTTGCACAGCCCACACTAGGTCGCCAGCCCTAGCCGAATGGCAATAAGCTTCTATTCAAGGATGACGAATCGGAGTCGTCGTCAGCCCTGTCGTCTTCTTCCCTGCCAGCTCGTTTCACAAACCCCCGGCCCGAGGACAGCGGATCTGACTCGGGAAGAGCAAGGGAAGATGATGATGTGGCTGATGGCCGTTGTGGAGATTGTTCCGATTCATGTTTGCTGAGAGAGTCGGCGAGTTGATTCATGGCTTCCGGAAGAGGGAGGTTTGATGACTCGGATGAGGATGTGAGAGGGAGAGGAAATCAGTATAAATGGGATGCTCTTGTTCGTCTCCGGATTGTCTTTTCATCTCATCTCATCTCATCCTCTCACCTCAGCCTCACATCTTCTTCTCTTCAGATCTCGCTTGACGCGAATCACTCGATTTCTCGCTAGACGCGAATTACTTGAATCCTCGCTAGACGCGACTTTTTCCATTGGATTATCATCCCATTACCACCATCAACATGAAGGCAAACACTGTTACCTACCTTGTCGTCTCGGTCCTGGCGGGCACCGCTCTGGCAGCGCCGAAGGAAGACAAGGCGGTGAAGAACGGAACCGCAAATGCAGTGCCGACGGGTGTTGCCGTGAACGGAGACGCGTTCCCCGACTTGACGAAGAGGAATCAGAAGACTAATGTAGCGAAATTGGAACAAGAGAACGAGAAGCTGAAGAAGGAGCTGAAAAAGCAACAGAATGTCAATGAGGTCAATAAGCGCGAAGAAGTCGGTGGCCAGGGACAGGCGGGTGGAAATCAGGACCAGCAGAAGGACAATGCTACACAGAAGTCCGCTACGGCACAGGAGTCCAAGGATATTTCCAAGAGGTCCTCCACTGTACCCCCCGCAGCGAGCGGCACCCCGGCGCCGGGTACGCAGAAGAGGGATGTCCTGGAGCCTCGATCTCAGAGAAATGTAAGAGTCCTCACCGCAGCCAACGTCGGCGAATACTAAATCAAAACAGAAGAGTAACAGGGCGGGCGGGCCGAGGCCTCGTGATTTGAGTCCCCGCGGTGAGACGCAGCAGAAGGACCCCAACTCCGACAAAAAAAGCATTAAGGACCAGAACAGCCAGTAGAGGGCTTCGTGGGCTACGGGTCAAGTTGAATGGTTGCCGGCATCGAAATCGCCGCTTGTTTTTTTGCTTTCTTTGCTTTGGGATGGACGCAGACACCACACGGCTATGTACTTTGAATAGATTGAGTTCAGGATAGACAAATTGCACTTGTTGTGCAGCTCAGGGGGGGGATGAGTAGGTGATGTTGCAGCAACTGTGTGATTGATCTCCTCGTGAAAGCGAGGAGAACTGGTGGTTGTAGTAGCCGTATCTCTGACGTTGAACTCGTCAACTGACGGTGGCTGTGAGCTGTGTTATCTTGTAACTACAAGACAAGCCGATGACCGTGCCAGCCAGCCACATGTATCTCTCACAACTACAAGATGACTCGGTGATTGTAGCAGCAAGCCAAGTATCACAGACAACTTCAAGACAACTCTGGCATCGCAGCAGCAAGCCACATGCATCTCTCACAACTACAAGATGACTCG
>NJES01000500.1:0-14022 GCA_002591395.1 Ophiocordyceps camponoti-rufipedis | reverse complement strand
CCGCAGCAGCAGCAGCAACAACATGCGCCAGCCCCGTACCCTCCCCAGTCGCCCTATCAGGCTCACGCTCAGTATCCGAACCGACCCGCGCCTCAGATCCAGACGCAGCCCGCAATGCCCTTTCACGACGCGCGCTCGGCTCCATCGCCATACCGCCCGACGCCCGCCAGCGCCGTCTCCATGGCCTTTCCCTTCTCGCCGGCGCAGTCTTCTGCCGACGTCAAGAGCCCCGGCCAGCGCCATCAGTATCCACCTGGACCCTACCAGCACCACCACCTTCAGCAGCAGCCGCCACAACCTCACCCTCACCCTCCTCTAGTACCGCCCTCTCTCCCGCAACAGGCGACGCAGCGGCCCCAGCATCATCCGCCGCCCGTCTTTGCTCATCAGCAATCGCCACAACAGCAGCAGTACCTCCACCACCACCAACACCAACGCTCCCTCTCCACCCACTCCTCCGCTTCCGCTTCCGCCTCCGCCTCCGCGCCGACGCCGACGCCGACCTCGGCCCATCCCTCGGGCCTTTCCCTCCCAGGCAGTAGCCCTGCGACTGCCTCGCGGCCCTCGCCTGACTTTGGTCGTCAGCATCAACCGTCCGTTGCTGCGCCGTCCTCGGCCTGGTCTGCGGCCGGCTCCTTTGCCCGCCCCGCGAGCCCTCCTCAGCCGCCGAGAACGGCACAACAATCGACGACACCTGACAGCCACTACCCGCAGTCACTGGTGGCCGCCGCCGGCCAGCGAGTATCGAGCGCCCACGGCCAGCACGATTCCTCGCCAGTCTCAGACGTCCCCGGGCGTCCGATATCCCGCCCCGACCGAGAGCACAGCGTGTCCGTCAGTCCCCACACGCGTGTGGCGTCGCTGTCGAGCAATCCGCCGTCGGAGCTGGAGCGAAAGTCCAGCCGCATCGTCATGACTACCGACGGTGCCGTCACCCCGGCTAAGCGAAAGCTCCAAGACCGCAGTCTGAGCCCGCACGAGCTCGAGCACCAGCGAGAACCGCGACAGCCGCCTGCCGAGACCAACGGCGGCCACAAGTCGGTATCGCCCGCCATCGCGCCCAGGAAGAGACGTGTCTATGGTGCCCAGCCTATATGGGCCCAAAGCGGCCGCAACGTGGGCATCAAGACGCTAAAGAATGGAAATTTTGTCCTACAGAAGCGGGTACATTCCCATCTCAACGGCGCAAAGACCGACTTATCCCCGGCCACCACCGCCACCACCGCCGCTGCCGCCGCCGCCTCCGGCCGCGACAACCGGCCGCCCGCCGCTCCGTCGCCTGGCACGCCTCGGACCCAACCGGCCCCCGCACCGGCCCCGCAAGGCGCCGCGGCGGACGCAGGCCCGCAGAACCCTTTGGGCCCTTGGGAGGCCAGCATCACGGGCGTCAAGCCGTACGAGGAGATATCCAAGACGGTGGCCGACTTTGTTTTCATAAACGTTGTCAACCATCCCGACTTTCAGGAAATCGCCAGTCGCGGCATCCAGTTTGAGATTGAGGCCAAATTGGGGACCCTCATCGACAAGGATACTAATTGTCGAGTCGACAGGCTGCTCGACACGGAGAGTATCCTTCACGATACGGGGCGCGTTGCCTTTCGGAGTAGCATGACGGAGGTCAGTCTGCCCCTCGTCCCCATCGTCTCGTGTACACAAGACTAACACCTCGTCAGGCTCACCACAAGGCTTTCAACGAATTCCTCAATCAGGTCGTCATTCAGACCGACCCTCGGGCACCAGGAGGCAACAGCAGAGTACAGGTGCTGTACAAACACCGGCGTGAAGTGGACCGCTTCTTCGATCTTCCGGCCAACCAGCTGGGGCAAGTTCCGGGCTGCATGCGTTCGCGGGTCGGGGCGCGCGGGCGAAACGTTCGTGTGCGAGTGACGTACGACCAGAAGACGCGCGAGGTGCTCAACAGGATCATCAAGGCGCGAGTAGCGGACCTCGATCTTCACATGCCATCGTGTCCTATGGACTGCCGGCTGAGCATCAACCTCGAGATGGCCTGGGATGGCCCGGCCGAGGAGCTAGAGCAACCAGGGCCCGGCCACGCCGATCGAAACAAAGACCGGTTAAGCTACACGCAGGGGCATTATCAGATTGATCTGACGCAGGTGACGCAGACGACGACAGGTCCAGGGGTGAGTTTCCCATGGCCTCTGCCCCTTATGACTATGTTCAAGCAACTGACGGCACAGGGACAGAACACGCAGCGGTTGGAAAAAGAGCACGAGCTCGAAATCGAACTGGCGGCTGGAATCGTCGTCGACCAAGGCACCAAGGCGTTGAGCGGCGCGCCGCAGCGATACCAGGAGCTCATCGAGGGCCTCGTGGACAACATTCGGGTGCTGGCGCGCAAGGCGAGGGAGTTTTCGCGCTAAGGATCATGATGGATGTAGGAGTTATGGTATTGAGGGAGAAAATAAGGTGAGAGAGTTGTCGAGGGCGTACGATATGACCAAGGGCAAGCCGAGGTCGAAGGGCGGATGACGGTTGGTTATGGCAACGTGGCGATGTCGGGGCCCACACATAGTTTGCCACGCAAGCCGGTCAATATTTACACACATGCCAACCTCACTTACGTGCCTAGCTCTGCGGGACATGTCCACGTGCGCAGTGGCAAAAGGACTGGCATATCGTATCCTCCCTGGTGATGTTGGCATCAGGCCGCAACCAACCACTAACAGGCGTGGTGTTGAACGGATCAAAGCCGGGCCGCTTACTTCGTAACAGTCATCGCATGTCGTAAGTGGAGGACGGGAGAGAAGGATCGGGGCGAAGTTTTTCCGCGGAAGAAAAGGTCCGCGCCCCCCCAACAGCACGTCAATGCCAATTCCACGATGCAGGTCTAACATGGGCAAATTGACCACCACCATCTCAGGCAACTCTCGGTCCGTCTCCGTCGTCGGTCCTTCGGGTGGCAAACAGAGCTAGACAGTCCCTTGCCTGTGTCTCAAGCCCCGGCCTTCCCCCCCCCGGGGTCAACGGCCCTGGCCTTCGGCTGCCATGGAAGGGCCTCGTGGCTGACCGTTGATTGGAGGCTTGGAGAGGTGGCGACACCGAGAAGAAGGAAAACGAGCACGGGAATAGGCACAGCAAGGGGAAGGAAGGGGGAGAGAATCCCAGCAAGAGAAAAAAATCAAAAAAAGGGCACATGCGCCAAGGGCACGGCCACTGCTCCACACCGAGGCGACCGGCATGCTCAGAGTTCGCCTCCCTTGAGGGGCCCTTAAGAATCGGTGGGTTCGATCTCCAGGTCGCTTGTTTGTGCCGGAGATCGAGAGCACTTCTGCCTGTCCGGGAAAGAAAACACACACACACACGCACACACACAAGTTCTACTACGACTGACAGGCCATGAAGCCTTCTGACGCCCCTGCCGTCGACGCAGCCCCGTCCTCGGTCTCGACCATCTCCACTTCGGTCCTTGGCTTGTCGTTGCCGGCCGATGATGTTTGTTGTGCGGCGCGGTGCGGGCCTGATGACGTTGACGATGACTTCTTGGCCTCTCCTGCGTCTCTTTCGCCCGCCTCAGTTCACTCCTCTTCCTCTTCGTCGGCTTCGTCGTCTTCGGTAGCCTCCTCGGGGTTCCCCCGCGTCGTTTACGGGGCTGGAACGGTGGCGCAGCTCGCCAAAGAGCTTGGCAGGCTGCATCTATCTTCGCCGCTGGTGGTGTCGAGTCCGTCGCGGATCGCGCTCTCTCGTCGGATCCAAACGCTGATACCGAACCTCGATTCGCGCATCCTCGACTCGGCTTTTGTCGGAGTGCCTGGTTCTGTCGTCGATGACGTTCTGGAAGGAATCGCTGATCGTGATGCCGTCGTCAGCGTCGGAGGCGCCTCTGCTGTTGGCCTTGCTTCGGCCATCAGTTGTCGCGCTGGCATCCCGCACATCTGCATCCCTACCACCTATAGCGGCTCCGAGATGATGCCACCGCTCTTGGGCGCCAGTTGCGCGCGTCATTTGAGTCGGACGAGCAGCAGCGAGAGCACCCCGAGCGTCTGCAGCAGCAGCAGTCGTCGCCGCCATCGCCATCGCCACCGTCACCGCCATCGTCGCTGTTCTCGATTACCGCCTGCCACACAACAGCATATCACCAGCACCGTTCGCGACCCGAGGGTCCCTCCCGCTGTCGTTATCTACGACGAGGAGCTCACCGCCAGCTCGTCGAGGTGTTTCTCCGCCCCGTCGGCTACAGTCGCTCTCGCTCGCTCGACCGAGGCTCGCACTCCGGCGGCTGAGGATGACGTTGCGCTATGGAGCTATATAAGCTTGCCTGGTGTTTGAAGTCGGTCAGCGCTGGCTCGCGACCGTCGGCGGTATTCGACGACTCTCCTCCTTTGTTTACGTTTCGCCTCTCTCGTCTTTCGCATAAGCACATCCGCCTCCTGCATCTTTCCGTCTATTGCATGATATTTCACACCTTTTTACCCGTCGCCTTTACATTCCACGTCTTCTTTCCTCGGACAGAAGAGATACCCCCTGGGAGGCATTGGACAGTTGAAAAAATTGGGAAAGAAAAGCATGATTCTTAATCTCCGGGAGGGAGGGCTCAGGTTGCACTGGGGAGGCGCCAGGACGGGATACGAACCGAGAATGGTTCTCTAGATAATCACAGCATCGATTTACGGCCCTTGACGAGCCCCATGGAAACTCTTACATAGCCTATGTAGTATACGACACGACTTGACGACAGCGGGTGGAACCAGTTAGTAGTGATGATGATTTATTGCCCTATGGTGTCTCTTCTGGTTCGTGACGTTGTGTGACATGGCCATGAGAGAAAACAGTGGCATCGTCCCCATCCTCAGTCGAGGCCGTCGAATGCCAAGACGCCGTGGGCGCCCATGGGGCCGAGCTTGCTGCTTCGCGTTTCCTTGCGACGCTTGGCTCGTCGCTTCATCTCAGCCAGGCCGTCGTTACTGCCTGTGTCGTCATCTGCGCTTCGTTTGCCGTTTTCGCGCGCGTTATCGTCGTCACCGTCGTCGCTATCGTCGCCGTCACTATCGCTGTCATCGTCCTCGTCCTCATCTTTGGCACCGTCATGCTGAAGGTCCGACAACTCTTCCCAGACTTTCACGATGCGTCCCCCCGCGCTGATGAGGCGGTTGTGAGGATCGAAGCTCAGGGCGACGACGCCTTCGGTGTCATCGTTGCGGAGGTTGGCCGCGACGTCGACGCGTCGGCGGGCGAGGTCGACGATACGTAGGCTGCCGTCGCCGACGCCGCAGATGAGCTTGTGGGCGCCGAGGCCCATTTCCGGTGGGACGTGGACGAGGGCGTCGATGCTCTCGCCCGAGGCGCGGTCGACGATGATGCGCTCTTGCTGGTCATCCCAGGTGCCGCGGTCCCAGAGGGTGAGGACTCCAGAGGCGGAGCCGACGGCTACCACGCCGTTGGATCGGTTGCGCTTGGGGCCGAGGCCGGGAACGAAGACTGCTGTTAGGAGTTCGTCTTCCTGGTCTTCGCTGCGGACGAGGACGCCGCGGCGGAGATCGGTGATGGCGAGAGTAGTGCCGCCTGTGCTGACCCATTGTTTCGGGAACGACGCGTCCGAGTCGGAGGGTGGAAGCGGCGCCACGGACGAGACGTAATCTGCGTGCGGGAAGTGTGTCTGCGCCGGACGATCGCCGGGCTGGCCTTCGCGGAGGTCGAGTGTGTGCAGGGCGCCCGAGTCCGTTGCTAGCAGGAGGTTATTGGGGCCGAGGGCGTGAAGAAGCGTAGGCGCGTCGGCGCATGTTGGTGTCGGGCTGGGGATGAGCGTCTTGGATATCACTTGGCCGGTCGAAGGGTCGAAATGCTTGACGAGGGAGTCTGTGCCGGCTGAATACATGGCTGTTGTGGTGAGATGGTAGGGGTTCGGGAGTTAGCTGGATGAAAAGGAGTAGTATTCAGTTCTTTCTCGATATATACAACACGATGAAAGCGCGCCACGAGAGTTGTGAGGGGGAGAAAAGAAAGCCGAACCTCTTCCATCGTGGGCATACGCCAGACTCCGACAGCTCCCCTTATGGCGCCTCGTGCTCCAGAGCGACTCTATCGTGTTATCCGGCGCGCTCGAGCTACCGGGCGCAGGAAGCCTGAAGGTCTCGACATGGCCGCTGGCGAGCCCGACCGTCAGCAGGGGCTCTGTCGGGTGGACGGCGGTGGTGAAGACGTCGGCGGCGAGCGGGAGGGTGCAGAGGTTTTCGAACATTGGTGTTGAAGAAGGGGAGAAGAGAAGCGGGAAAAGAGGTTATGAGTCTAGCATATGGTGAGTAGGGGATGGTTATGCGTGTTGTGCGGGATGCTGAAGGCTTGTGGGAGCTTCCAGTTGTGGTTGGAGCTTGGAGTTGAGTGCTGACGATGTTTTTTTTTCTAGAACGGTGAGCGGTGAGAAGGGGTGCTATTATTAGTAACCACCAACCATCAACCCCGTATCGATAACAGCCCTCTTTTGAGAGCTGTCGAAACAGCAAGTGCCTCCCATCTGCGAAAACTTCATCGCAAAATATGTACTGTCCTGCTTCTCCGCCACTCATGGCTTCAGCCTCGGAGATGAAACCTTTGACTGACTGGCGACCGAAGCTTCATAGGCGGGTTCTGCTCGTGAGGTGAAAGAAGCAGTTGCCGGATAACGAGGATCGGACCGCGATATCTCCTTAGAAGCTACGACCGCTACGACCGACTGTCTCGAGGCCTGACTCGTCATGCTCTGTTCTCCGGCTCGGGTCACCTTTGGGTGGTTTCTGGCATTTCTGCCTCTGCTGGTTACCTTTTCGACGCTGTCGATGGCCGAATCGTCGTTGCATTCGCCTCTTCGATTCATCACCTATCTCACCGGGTTAGTTTTCACCTCGTATGGATCCCCATCAACTCTGACAATACTAACCTCTGGCAGCCAGCATAATGTCGTGCCCACTGATGCCTCCCTCTTGGCCGACGTCACCCACGTCATTCTGGCCTTCATGCCGTCCAACGTCTTCAACGTCGACGACACACCCGCTGCGTTCCCCCTCTTTACTTCGGTAGACGACGTACGATCCAAGTTCCGGCCCGACACCAAGATTTTGATTGCCATCGGCGGCTGGGGCGATTCGCAGGGATTCGAGGACGCAGCTCGGTCTGCCGCCTCCAGACAGCGCTGGTCTCGTCAAGTTCGTGCCATGCTGGAAATCACCGGTGCGGACGGTGTTGATGTCGATTGGGAGTTTCCGGGGTAAGCTTCCGTCCACGCTGTCAAGTTACTGAGGGAAAGCTAAATTCTTGACTCTATAGCGGCAATCGCGACGACTACAAACTCATCCCCAACCGCGAAAGAGAGTGGGAAGTTGAGGCCTTTATCCTCTTGCTGCGAGAGCTACGCGCCGCCATCGGCCCTACCGTGACCATGTCCATCGCCGTCCCGGGCAGTGAGCGCGATCTCTTGGCATTTACGCCCGCAACGCTCCCGCGCATCGCTGAGCTTGTCGACTTCATCAACGTCATGTCTTACGATATGATGAACCGACGAGATGTGACCGTCTCTCACCACAGCGGCGTGGCCGCCACCCGAGACGCCATCGGCCGTTATCTCGACCGGGGCACCCCAGCGAGCAAGCTCAACATGGGTTTGGGCTACTTTGTCAAGTGGTTCATGACTCGACCCTGCGACCCGCTGCGGCCTCTCGGCTGTCCGACTCAGCTTCTCGAGGACCCTGAGACAGGCGCCGACACGGGCAAGGCGGGCGCCTTTAGCTGGCACGACGAGACGCCGCCAGAGCTCATGTCATCGTTTGCGAGAGCCCGAGCCGGCGGACGCTACTTTGACGACGGCAGCTTTGGCTACTGGGACGCCGAAGAGCAGCGCTGGTGGTCGTTCGACACGCCACGTGTCGTCGCTCGCAAGCTATCGGACGTGGTGGCGCCGCTGGGGCTGGGCGGCATCTTCGCCTGGGGCCTGGGCGAGGACGGACCCGAGTTTACGACGCTGACGGCCACGGTCGAGGGTCTAAGGCGGAACGGAAGCCGGGCCAGGGATGAGCTCTGAAGAACAACAAAGCCGCTAGCCGCATTCCACACACGGCACGGACAACAACCGAAGAGCAGACAGAAGCAACTAGCGGTAAGCTAGCCCTCATTGTTTGTTGACGAGTGTGTCTGGGCTGCATGTGGTAACCGGCAGTCAGCAACACACAGCAGGCATCGAGATACGCCTGTGTGGTGAATACATGGTCAATCATCTCTCTTGCACGTCTGACTTCACATCGTCAGGTAGCAGACAAGATAAGCTGCAGCGGCTCACGATGCTTTACATAGGCGGGAAACCAGTCAAGCGGCCCACGTTCCTGCATGGCTAACGCATGTCTTCCCGACTTACATCATAGATTAGAAAAATGCCAGAGCTCTTTATTTTTTAATTTTGGCTGGAAATGTCACAACTTGGTTGCCGTTGATAAAAGGGGACTGACGAAGGTGGCGTCGTCTTCAAGGGGAAGATGTCGGCCCTCAGTATCTCGATCTGAAGACAGGCTTCTCGCCGAGATGCGTCGTTCAGTGTCGCTGTCAGCAGCGGTGATGGCGGCCGGCGTCTCGTGGGCCTGGCCATACCAGCAAGGGCCTCTGCAGCCGATCCATCGCATCCAACTCGGGCCCAGGCCGTATTTTCTGGTGGACGCCATGAGTGAGAGCCCGCTCAAGTCGCGGCTCGCGGCCTGTACCGAGTCGGAGATGAAACCGTCGAGCTGGACCCTGGGCCATCGTGGAGGCGGCACGCTGCAGATACCGGAGCACTCGCTCCAGTCCAACCTTGCGGGAGCCCGCATGGGTGCCGGAGTGCTCGAGTGCGACGTCACCTTTACAAAGGATCGACAACTCGTGTGCAGGCACAGCCAGTGCGATCTCCATACGACGACCAATATCGTGACGATGCCGGAGCTCAATGCCAAGTGCCGCCAGCCGTTCCGGCCTGCGAGCTCGGACCGGCCGGCTTCTGCCATGTGCTGCACCAGCGATATTACGCTGGCCGAGTTTAAGACGTTGTGCGCCAAGATGGACGGCTTCAACGTCAGCGCAACGACGGCCAAAGACTTCCTCCACGGCACACCAGGATGGCGTACCGACCTGTACTCGACGTGCGGCACCGTCATGGACCTCTCGGAACACATCGCGCTGGTTGAGTCGCTGGGCCTGAGACACACGCCCGAGCTGAAGGAGCCAATGGTGGCGATGCCGTTCCAGGGCGACTACACGCAACGCAAGTACGCGCAGCAGATGATCGACAGCTTCAAGCGGGCGGGCGTGCCGGCGTCTCGGGTGCTATCTCAGAGCTTCCAGCTCGAAGACGTGCTGTACTGGCTCGAAGCAGAGCCCGAGTTCGGACGACATGCCATGCTGCTGGTCGAGTTAAAGGACGCCGACGTCAGCAAGCTCCCGGAACTGGCGGCCCTCGGAGTTCGGACGGTGGCGCCACCGATGCCGGCATTGTTACGGGCCGACGACGGCGGCGGACTGGCGGCCAGCGACTACGCCCGGACGGCCAAGCAGCTGGGGCTGGGCATCATCGCCTGGAGTCTGGAGAGGTCCGGGCCTCCGGGATCGGCGGCGACGGCGACAGACTCGTACTACGGCCCGCTCCGGGCGGCGATGCGGGGCGACGGCGATATCTACCGGCTTGTGGACGCGCTGTATCGAGACGCGGCCGTTGACGGGCTCTTTTCCGACTGGGCGGCGACGAGCACCTTTTACGCCAACTGCATGGGGATCGGTCTGTGAGGGGGTGTTTTATGTGTTTTGATGTGTGTGTATTCGTATATATGTGTGCGTGTGTGTCTGTTGACTATCAATGGGTATAGGATGGTACGAGAATATAACCCTTATGTTACGGAGCCCCGAAGCAAGGGGATGACGAGCTTGATAGATAGCCTCGGCCAACCCCGCTCGTCAAGGCCGAGAGATTTGCTTTTTCTGCACAAGATGGGCTGACCGAGGCATATATGTGGGTGTAAGACTCTTCCCCTCTCGCGTCGACCTCTTCTCTCTCTTGGTTCTCGTCCGTCATCACCAGAACAATCATCAAAAGAACAGGAAAGAAGACAGCTCATCATGGCTCCCAAGATTGCCATCATCTACGTAAGAGAAGCTCTACCGCTTCCGTCCGTCATCCTCTCGCTGACGTCTGGCTGCCATGCAGTACTCCATGTACGGCCACATCCGGCAGCTGGCCGAGGCGGAAAAGAAGGGCGTGGAAAAGGCCGGTGGCAGCGCGGATCTGTTCCAGCTTCCGGAGACGCTGGGCGAAGATGTGCTATCCAAGATGCATGCACCGCCCAAGGACAGCAGCGTCAAGGTGCTCGAGGACCCGGCGATACTGAAACAGTACGACGGCTTCCTGTTCGGCATCCCGACGCGATACGGGAACTTTCCCGCGCAGTGGAAGACGCTCTGGGATAAGACGGGCGGGCTATGGGCGTCGGGAGGGCTCCATGGCAAGTATGCCGGCCTGTTCGTGTCGACGGGCGGGCAGGGAGGCGGACAGGAGTCTACGTGCCTGGCGGCCATGTCGACGCTTGCGCACCACGGCATCATCTACGTGCCGCTGGGATACGCGAACGCGTTTGCAGAGCTGACGAACCTGTCCGAGGTTCACGGCGGGAGCGCCTGGGGAGCCGGCACGTTTGCGGGCGGAGACGGGTCTAGGCAGCCGAGCGACCTTGAGCGACAGGTTGCGCAGATACAGGGGGAGACGTTTTACAAGACGATGGCCAAGCTCAAGTAGAGAGCTGTAGAGGACCGACTCGTCTCTGGTTACATAGCTCAGGGATAGAGTTGAGCAGAAAGACAATAGACTGGATGCCGAGACGAGGGCCGGAAGAGGGGGATCCGGGATGGAGTCGGAGTGGGGCCGGGGAGCAGATGCGGGGGACCGTTTTGGAAGTGGGGAGGCGTGGAGAGAGAAATGGGGCAGAGGTGGAGCAGAGGTGGAGCGAAGGTGGAGATGAAAGGGGCCGGGGAGGGAGCGGGGGAGGAGGCAGCCACGTCATGGATCACGTGGACCGGGCTTCTGGAAGAGGAAGAGACAGAGGACAAAGACTGTGACGTGAGACAAGACAGGGCTGGAAGAGGCGGGAGGCGGGACAGATGGGAGACGGACGAGACACAGGACGGGCCATCTGTTAGAGCACGAGTCGGACGAGTAGACAGAAAGTATGAAGGCAGTAGTGTGGGTAGGGGAAACGAAACGGTTTCGCAGGCGTGTGGCGCGCTTCGCAGGAAACGTGCAGTGTCGCGTGTCGTGTCGCGTCGTGTCGTGTCAGCCAGTAAGTGAAGTATCCCGTATCATGATGCTAGGGAAAAGAAAAGGGGGGTGAATGCAGACTCGTTGATAGGCTGACGAGCAACGACGGATTACGCGCGTTGGTTCAACGACGGCAAGCAACAGGCTCACAGCGGCGCAAAAGGTCCGCCACGCTCATTCTTTTTTTAGAATACCTGCCTACCTGTTCGTATTCGTACCTATCTATTGGATGGATGGATTCATCTCGTCACGCTGATACCTAGGTAATGACGATGAACAAGTCCCCGTCTGGTACCAGCGCCCAGAGGCGGCTGCAGCGGCGTCACCTGTTCGATACCTTGTCCGTACGAAGCTGCTGCACAGCCTCTTTCAACCTAGTAGTAACTACCTGGTAGCCCGTAGGTAGTAGAGGCAGGTTTGCTTCTGGCGAGTCATCGTTGATGGCATGACTAAAACGGAGGGGGGAGCTCTTTTCTTACGGAGCCCCCTCCCTGCTCCTCCATCTTGCTCTCTTCCTTCATCTTCTTGCACACGTCTTTTGCCGAGTATCTTGAGCTGCGAGACTTTTTTGGTCTTCCTTGGCTGCCTTTCTACCTAACCGCCTATATCCGAGTGAGAAGAAGAAGAAGACAGACGTTGGTATATCTTTAGGTGTTGCGCAACAAGGAACTCGGCTCGTCATGGCTCGTGGGTTCGCTGGGTTGGCTGGCTTTGCGCCGATTATCCACGCTGCGCTGGGCCTCATGCTCCTCATCGAGCTTGGCCTCACGGCTTTCAGTACGTGTTCTAAGACGAGAGAAAGATGCGATAGCCAAACTAACACTCACGCAGTCGTCGACCGAACCGATGGCTTCTGGTCCTCCCCCCCCTCGCAATTCAGCTTCATGCTCTTCGCAACAGTCTGGTCCATCCTGGTACTGGCCTACGTGGCGCTGACGCCACGCTTCTTCGCGCGCGCCTTCCACGGCCTGGTGGCGGTGATACTCCTCGGCCTGACGACGCTGTTCTGGTTCGCGGGATCGATTGCCATGGCGGTGCTGCTGGGACTGCCGAGGTGTAGGGGATCGTTCTGCACGACGACGAGGACGGCGCAGGCGGCTACGGCTTTTGGCTTCTTCATCTGGGCTGGCTTCGCTGTGCTGGCGGCTCTGGATGGCATGGCGAATTTGAGGGGGGGGGCGAGGGCGGATACGACGTCGAGTAAGCAGCAGCAGCAGCCTGTTGCTGCCTGATGCTTTGTTTTCCTCTTTTCTTTCTTTTATTTCTTATCTTTCTTTCTTCATTTCCATTCGTCGCTTGGAGTTTTGGGGGGGGGGAAGGGATTCAGGGACTGCTGCTACTGTCTGTCGATGATGTCTGAGACGGAGGGGGGTCATGGCAGTGATTCATGGCGGCGGCTTGCGCTTAGCCTCGATCGGTTTGGCTGTGTTTCTCGACATGCTTCTTTGTTGTCGAGAACCCTTTGATGAGAGAGAGAGAGAGAGAGAGATTGGGGAGCTTCCTCTTCCTGGGGGGACCAACTGCAGAGATTTTACAGCTCAGCTTGCCACGTGACACGGCATCGTACATCGTCAGCCCAGCCATCTCTTTTCCCCTCGTCGGTCTATATTCCTGCTCTCTATTCGTGTTCCCATCTTTCTATTCCTTCCTATCCATCCATATCCATACGTGACGAATACGTGTCACCGAGGAACAATGATGTTCGCTCTCGTCTTCGTGTGCACGCGCATCGCGCAGATCATCACCCTTGTGCGTCTAACCGCCCACGCATGTGCATAGCTCTACCAAGCACAGACTGACGCGAAGAGGCAGATCCCCGTCATGGGCATGCTATCCTGGTTCATCAACATCTTCGTCACCGCCAACGCCCTGACGCCGGATCCGCTGCTCATCCTCTTCATCACCTCGGTTCTGGCACTCGCCTGGGCCGTCTTCACCCTCTTCAGCTACCATCGTTCCTCCGCGAACGCGCGCTTCGTGGCGCTGGTCGATCTCGCCATCTTCGCCACGCTCATCGCTGCCGTCGTGCTGCTCCGGGGCATCCAGTATGCTGACTGTGTCGCTGTCCCTGCCCCGGGGAGGGAATGGAGTGGGCTGGTGGGCGTTCCGGGGGGGTTGTTTGCTGGGGTTCCGAGTGAGAAGGGGTGTGGCATGGTCAAGGCTTGCTGGGCGTTTGCCATTATGAATGTCGTCTTCTTCTTTGTCACTGCCTTGGCGGCTTTCAGTCACGGGGATCATCTTAGTGCTTTGGGCTATGAGGAGAGGCCGAGGGAGCATCGACGGCATCATCATCATCATCACCATCATCATGAGGGGGCGAGGTCGAGATCGGGGTCGAGGTATAGCGGGCATCGGAGTCCGCATTCGTATACGCGTCGCGTCTATGTCTGATGGGTTGGGGGGGAGCGTCTTTATATTTTATGACTGATGATGGCCATCACTGCTTGTATATAATCTTGAAAGGGATATAATGAGAGGGGAAAAGGGGTTTGCATGGCTGGACAGGAGGAGGGGAGAATGAGAGAGCTCATCAACTACGATAGGAAATGCGGAAACATCATCAACTCTCATCAAGATGCCCTCTCGGATAGATGGAGAGCGAGATATCTCAGAAACTCATGATAAGACAGAGGGAGAGCCACACATCTCAGCAACCACGATGAGATACAGATAGCGAGATATCTCAACCTCACAACAACACAATAGAGTCAAGACACAACCAAACTCACCGCCTCTCCCCACCCCCATCCCCATCGCGATACCCC
>NJES01000050.1:0-49642 GCA_002591395.1 Ophiocordyceps camponoti-rufipedis | reverse complement strand
ACTTCACCCCCAAAACCCGGCATGCACAGCTTCAACCATAAAGCTCAACATATATACTTCCTCCCCACACCTTCATCCCAAAGCTTGGGCCCAACCCCCCCTACAAGCACAATCCCCCCCCCATCCCCATCCCCATACTCCCTCCCCCGTTCCCACCCCAGCCACTCCCTCAGCAGCTCATCCCCCCCCTCCCCAGCCTCCAGCATCTCAGGCTCATACCCCCCCCTAGACCACGCACCACCGCCCCCCGGACGAAGAGGCGTATCGCTGAGCGCAACGGGGGCACGGACATCTCCTTCTCGCGAGCCGTCAGCCTCCAGCTCAGCGTAGTCGAGG
The DNA here is from genome assembly GCA_002591395.1 of Ophiocordyceps camponoti-rufipedis. Taxonomy (NCBI): domain Eukaryota; kingdom Fungi; phylum Ascomycota; class Sordariomycetes; order Hypocreales; family Ophiocordycipitaceae; genus Ophiocordyceps; species Ophiocordyceps camponoti-rufipedis. The sequence continues at coordinate 49,306 of NJES01000050.1, read as the reverse complement.
ACCGGCACGCAGCACGCGTCGCTGCCATCGAAGACGGACTCCCAGTGGGCGCGAGTGCGAGATCGGAACGCGGTGGTTAGGTCGTGGCGTAGCGAGGGCCATTGCTGGCGGTCAAGCCTGCGCTCTTCGTCCCAGTTGCTCAGGCCGAGGCCGCGGACGAGCTGGGTGAAGAATCGGGCCTCGAGGGCGCCGACGGACATGTATTTCCCATCGGCCGTTTCGTACGTGTCGTAAAAGGGGCTCCCCCCGTCAAGAACATTCGTTCCGCGCGGTCCATCGCCGAGGGGCGTCTTGCGAGATAGACGCGTAAAGGAAGCCAGATATCCAGCCCCATCCACCATATTCGCCTCCACCACCTGTCCCCTTCCCGATGACTTCCTCTGCAGCAGAGCGAGAAGAATGCCGAGGACGAGCATTGCGCCTCCGCCCGCAAAGTCAGCGAGTAGATTCGCAGGAGCGTACGGCTTCCCCTCCGCTCTACCCAAGGAAGCGAGCACGCCGTTGAGCGCAATGTAATTTATATCGTGGCCTGCCATGGCGGCGTATCGACCTTGGCGCCTGAAGCCCGTGAGCCGCGCGTAGATGAGGCGTGGGTTTTCGGCGCGGAGGGTTTCCGGACCGAGGCCGTGCTTCTCCATGACTCCTGGGCGGAAAGGGTCGATGAGGATGTCGATTTGGGCGCGTGAGATGAGCGTGTGGATGAGGGTTGCGCCGGCTGAGCTTGTCATGTCGATCTTCACTGAGGCTTTTCCCCGGGCGAGCGTGTCTGTGGAGGTTGAGGCTGACGGACGATCTACGCGGAGGACGGAGGCGCCGCTGTCGGAGAGGAGCATGCCGGCGAAGGGGCCTGAGGATGTTAGCTTGAGGGGTTGGGTTTGGGACTGGGGAGGGCACCTGGTGCTAAGCCGGCGAATTCAAGAACCTTGATGCCCTGTAGAGGAGGAGGGCCGGTGTCCGTCATGGCGAGGCGTGGTGAGAGCGGGAAGACACGCTCGCCTGGTTTGGTGTGGATATCTCCTTTCAGCAGCGTAGACCCTGTCGATGTGATGGTCCTTTCCCCAGTCGAGGGTAGTCCGTGATCCTTAGATCTTCATTTTCTATCCAAAACATCTCGCATCACGAGTTTGGCGAGCAGACACGGTAAAGCACCGGTAGCGGATCGGGTAGGCCGCCGGCCTGTGGCCTCGGCTGCAATCCGGAGAAGTGGAGAACTTGGGCGGTCCGGGCCGCGACTCCATGTCTAGCGGGAATTTATTTCTCCGGGGTTTCTGGCCGGAGACAAGGCTGCGGGTCGATAAAGCGGGTCGCGACGAGGCTGGCAATAGCCCGTGTAGCTACTTTTTCTTGCCAGTGTTACCCTCGACGAAGAGAGTAGATGTACTTCGCCTCGCGCGTCACCTCCCACCTCAACACGAGCATCGCGTCAGCATCGGCTGAAGTCAAATATCTCGACCCCCATCACATAGGAATTCTTCAGCTCAACGGCATGGCGCCCGCTGGCGACACCGCCATAGACCTCCTCGTGCAGGATGTCATCGGCGGTAAGTCCCATCTTCTCCCCCCCCAGCAGCTCACCACTAACAGCCGCAGCGTCCAGAATCCCGCCCAAGTCGCGATCAACAAGCATCAAACCGACCGTCGCCCGACTCGCGACTCTCGCCTACGAACGCGGCCTATCAGACGATGCGCTCGAGCAGCTCGTCGACCTCGTCGCCACGCCCAGCCTTCTCGACCAGGCGAGTCTGACGACGGTGGCGCGCAATCTGTACCCCAAGGGGAGGATCCCGCCCAAGGTTGTGCTGAGGGTCGTCTCTGCGCTTGGGCATGGGGCGCGGAAGCCTTCGCTGGGGCTGCAGGCTTTGTTGCTGAGGTGGTTGGTCATGGTGTTTCATGTGCTGGAGGAGCGCGCTGTTTTGACGAGGGCGTATCCGGTTCTGTTCAACCTGCTTGATAGTGACGCCATTCGGTACGTTTGCTTCGTTCTTGTCTGCCGGTCATTGTTGCTGATTTCTCTACAGGCCGCAACTTGCCCATATCCTGGCGTTCATCACGAGGAGAAAACACGTCAGGCCGTTCCGAATCCAAGCCTTGTAGGTGCCGTTTATAATGCGATCCGGGCCGGTAGCAGCGCTAAGTGTTGCGCAGGCTTGACTTGTCGAGACAGACGGGCAATGATCCCTCAATCGTCGGTCTCCTTCGAGTCTTCAAGGATTACTACCCTGAGATTATCGTTGGTGAAGCTGTCCGTGGCAAGGCCTCGGCTTTCAAGGTGGGTAAGTGACGCGGTCACAAGACAAGATCACGACTGACGCTGGCAGCATCCTGACATTCACTGGCGAGCGAGACTCGATGAGATACAAGAAGCTCACCAGCGTCACGCTGATGGAAGCTCTACCGGCCCGCGTCACGGCTTCAGAGTCAACAAGCCGCTTCACCGTTCCTACAGCTTCATCCCCTCAGTACAAACGAGCCAAGCAACCGAAGTACGCCACCCACCCTTCAGGTCTTCCGCGTGCCCACTAATGAAGAGGCAGGATTCCGTCACGCTGGAAGAGATTGACAGCGTCGAGAGCTTCGTGCAGAACCTGGAGAGACTGGAGCTGCCCAACCAGCTCGTCGCCGTCCTCGCCGACCCGCTGCTGCAAAAGCTGCTGATGCTGCGGCCGGGACCCGAGTCTCAACGGCGAGTCTCCAACTGGTTGACATCGGTGCTGCGGGACTTTGTGGATGGGGATGGGGATGAGGAGACGCTGTGGTCTATCTTGGCTGTTGTTCGCGACTTTGTCGTGCAGTCCAAGGTGAGAGGACTCTGTTGTCTTTGAATGTTCGCTACGGATTGACTCGTCTTCAAGGTACTGCCTCCGGTCTTTCTCGACTTATTCCCTCAGTTTGCCGACGCTTGGGGCGGTTCCGGCTACCGGGACATTGTCTTTGATCTCCTCAGCCATGCTCCCATGCATGACTTCGCCGGTCAGTTCCTCGAGGCCCCTTTTCTGCCTCATCTGACTCTCTCTCAGAACTGTATCGACACGTCTTCCAACCGCTCGAGGCAGCAGTACAGGACGACTCTCCAGCAACGCAGGTGGCCCTCCTCTCACTGTACACCAATCTCTTCGACAGCTGGATCACGACGCTTCGATCAGCCGACGAGATGCCCCCCAACGCCAACCAGATGATGGCCCCCCTGATCCGACACGTCAGCCGGCTGGCACTGACGGTGCTCCAAACAACGCCAGGAGTAGCCTCCGAGTCAGCCATCCTCTCCTTCTACGAGCAGACGGTGCGGCTGGTAAGCGACGAAGTGCTCAAGACGCACATCCGCATCGAGCTCCCTCCCTCAGTCCTCGTCTACACCCTCTTCTTCAGCTCCTCGCTCGCAACCGTCTCCCGTCTCTGCACCATCCTAGCCTGCTATAAAAGGGGCTTCGAGACGGCCATGTCGACAAAGGCGCGCCACGACGGCAGCTCGCGTATCGACGCCCTCTCGTATGACCGCGCCTACGTCAACCGCTACAACGGCTTCCTCATGGACATGTGTAACTGCTTCTGGCGCGCCCGCGCCTTCAGCGACACCGATACCAACGCGCGTGGCTGCATGGTTCCTCGTCCGACCGTCACAGCTCTCGAGGCCTACGTCTCGTCCGTCGAGAGAGGCTCATCGCTTGCGACTCTCCTCTCCATCTCGCACTCCCCCGTTCTCTGTCTCCACAGCATCCGCCGCGTCCGCGAGCTGGAGGACTCGGCCGCTGAGCCGCCGCGGACGAGGCACGCTGGACCCGTCACTCAGGGGAGTCTGGCGAAGCTGGCGGCTGCCGGGGGTGTCAAGCTCAGCTGGCAGGAGTATCGCATCGATGTGTTGCGGTCTCTGAGCGATAAGAGTCTCCCCGGCGTGACGGAGCTGTTGAAGAATACCATGACGGTGTTGAAGAATTCTATGGAGGCTAGGGCTGGGGCTCAGGCTGCTGCGGCTTCGTCTCAGTCTTAGACGTCTTCGTGAGTCGTCTTGACGATTTGCTGTCGACGCGATGCCCCTTGAGAGATACGGGCACATAGACACTGGTGAAAGATGGGAGGAGGGTATTCTTCACGATGGGTCCTGAAGTCTGAACGAGCTCACGTCTCTGTAGTCACAACTGGACATGACCATCACTGCCTGGGTATATCATAGTAAACAGCCACACAACGTCACCCCCCAAGATCAACCTCCATCTTGACTCTCGTCACCCGCAACGTCTCCGTATCCCACAGCACCAACTCCCTCGTCTCCGCAAACGACGGCAGCGTCACCAGCCGGACCGTCTGTCCCTCGGGCCCTTCCACCACCTTGGTTGAGAACTCGGGCTGGCAGCCGACGAAGTAGAGGTGCGGACTCGTCTTCATGACGAAGGGGTCGTCATCTTGAAAGGGGTAGCTCCCTAGGCACGTGTCTGTTAGCTTGCAAGACAACATGATGAGAGGAGCAGGCCTCAAATACTCACACAGCGTATCCGGCGCAGTTGGCGCAGAGCATCTCCACCGACACATAGCCTCCATCATGCCCAACCGATCACTGCTCTCCGTATACTTGAAGACATCATCGACATTCTGTCCCGCCGTCCCCAACACCCGCCATCCCGCAACCTCGGCCTCAAACGGATTCGTCACGGCGTCCAGCCACCCAGGCAGCAGCTGCGCCCCCGACATCTCCGGCCCGAACCGCCTGGCGCGCGGGAACATGGCCATGTGCATCGGCTGCTGCGGGTAGCTCGCGTTGGCCGGATCCCTGGCGCCGGGCATGAGCGTCACCGGCAGCGAAGGGAGGATCTCGGCCAGGAAGTCGTCGAGGAGTTTGGAGGGGAGGGCGTTGTAGGCGCTGGCATCGTAGCCGTATTTCTTACCGGCTTTCTTGGTGGCGGCGGCGTCGTCGTCGACCTTGGCCTCGCTGGAGAAGATGGAGTCTCCGGCGATGACGAGCCGACTGATTCGCGAAGCCTCGCCCTGCACCGGCTCAGCCAGCGCCTCGCCCAGCAAGAAGTCACGCAGCAGGCTGAGTTCCAGCGCGTGCGACGCATCAGCTGCTGAGAACGAGAGGCCGGAGACGAGGGCGATTAGGGGCTTCTCGCTGGGAGACGACGGTTTCTGTGAGAGGGTCCATCGTTCGGGCTGCGGTGCTAGATCGGGGAATTTGACGTCGATGACTTCGAATTCGCCGCTGCTGTTCTCGGTGCCCATTACGGCTATGATGCAGCCCGTTACCAGCGGCACGGCTCGAGCCATGTCGCCCACCAGCCTGACGCGTCCCGAGTCATCCTCCAGCATGATCTGATCGCTATCGTCATCCGAGTAGTACCTCTGCGTCGAAACCGGCGCCGAGATCCAACGCTAGAAGGAGAAAGGCACATCAGCAAGTAATTCCAGCTTCGAGGCCAGCAAAGACGCACATCCTTGGAAACATCGTCAAGAATATTCGGCTTCAGCGGCATATCCATATAAACCGTGCCAGAAACCCAGCAAAGCTCCCCCTGCCTCACGTCAAGCACCCGGTCCACCCGCCTCGCCTCCTCGCCGCCGATGACGGTCCCCTTCCAGGCCGCAGCCGCAGCCGCGTCGACAACAGGTCGCAGCTTGGCGAGCCGCAGGAAGTACATGTCGCCGTACTGCTGCTGGTATGGCCGCTGCTTGTTGAGGGCAAAGGTGGTTAGCGGTGTGTATGGCGCGTCGGCTCGGGGCGTTGTCGTTGGGGGGGCGGAGCTGGTTCGGAGGTGTTTTTGTCAGTTGCTGAAGGGCTTCTGTTGCGAGCTTGAGGGGCATACTTACGGAGGGGGTTGCAGCAGGTTGCCTGACGCGTCTTGAAGGCCGACCATGGCGGTGGGCGAAGCTGTGAATAGCTTCGGATGACGATCTTGAGTCGCGACGCGAGGCGCGTAAAGTATGATGTGAGTGATGTACGAATATTAGTTTCTAGAGACACGATTAACTCTCGGAACAAAGACGCCCCACATCCCATCAGTTGCGCTCCCTTTCCGCATCACGTGCAGCGACCACTCGATCTCTCTGTGTCATTCAGGCTCCTGACTCTCGTCCAACGTGAGTTTCTAGGACTCAGAACAACCGTCGATGAACTTTTACTTTCGTATTTCTCTTTTAGTGACAAGATGACCATAGTTATTATTCGTACAACTCAACGAGCAGACTCCAGACTCCAAAGCCCATCCGCCTAGTTTAATCGCCCTACCCTACACACCCATCTACCATCTCACCTCAAAGGCTCAACCTCTAAAAAAACACCATGAATGACCTCAAGCGTGCTGCGTCATCATCACCACCTCCCACCACCACAATGTCCACCCCCAAATCCCCCCAAAAAGCCTTCCTCCACAATGCCGCCATCGGAGGCGTCATCCTCGCCCCATTCGCCATGCTCCTCCCCCCCCGCCGCCTCGACATCCGCTTCGCCGTCCTCTTCGGCACCTTCTCGCTAGCAGCCAACCACCTCGCCTACGAGCACACGGGCGAGACGCTCTTCGGGAGGATAGGTCGTCGCATGGCGGCCGCGGGGGAGTTACCCGAGGGGGCGAAGCGGACGCAGCAGCTTCTCCGGCGCGAGGCGGACGACAAGTCCGACGAGAAGCCTGGGCTCGTCAAGAGGGTTTGGATGGGGGGCGAGGGCGAGGATTGGAAGGCCAGGAGGGCGGAGGAGCATCGGAGGAGCTTGGAGGAGGGGAAGGGGTTGGGCGATATCATTATGGAGCAGGTTGCTGATGTGTTGCATGGAACGTGGAGGCCGGATTCGAATAGGAATGAGGCTGGGACACAGCCTGGAGATGACCGGGGGAAATGAGGTTGACAGCGTATGGGGATACTGGCCATCGTCTCGACGTGAGCAACGATTTCATCCACGACAGCGGACTCGAGCCAGACACACTCAAAAACGGGCAACAAACGTCTTGTACGAATACAACATCCGGAGAAGAGGACGGCATGATATTCTAGTTGCGGAGGGAAGAGGCCAAGAAAAATCTAAGCGACTGAAATACCTCATTTCATTGACACACAGCCGATACTGAACGCCTCGCTAAATATGAAGACCATGTGTGCACTGCTCCAGGGTCATTACTGTAAGCTTTTCGATTTAGCTCTCTTGACGGATAGTTCCAATATCACACCAGTTGCTGACGGGCTGCAGTTCCTCAGTTAGCCTCTCATCAACCTTGATAGATATAGAAGAAGAAGAAGAAAAGGGGGCACGCACAATGCAGCTCAGGTACTTGCACCAGGTGCACCTAGTCCGCGTCGTATAAAAGTTGTTGAGCAGGACGATGAAGACGGCGATGGCGACGGTCAGGACGGCGGCCCGCACGATCCACCACAGCCACCACAGCGGCTTGCGTCCCTTGAAGAAGCCGATGGGCCCCTTGAAGCGCTGCATCGGTGGGGAGCTGTTGTCGGGGAGGACGGCCGAGTAGGGCGTGTCGTTGCCTAGCCGTTTGCGCAGCGAGTTGGGAGAATGCAGGACGCAGATACCGAGAGCCAGACCCATGATGAAGCCGCCGATGTGGGCGAAATTGTCGAGACCCGGTAAGAGGCCGAGAGCAAACGAGATGACCATGTCGAGGATGAGATACATCAGATCCTTGACAGGGTTACGACGCTCTTTCCACGAGTAGAGGAGGTCGAGGAGGACCAAGGCGATGATGCCGAAGAGGGAGCCCGATGCGCCGGTCGAGGGCAGCGCGGGTGCGGCGAAATTTCCGCCAAGGACGAAGCCAAAGATGCCGGCGCTCATGTAGACGAGGAAGAAGCGCATGGGCCCGATGGCCATCTCCATCTCCTTGGCCAGCGTGAGTTGCAGCAGCAAGTTGAAGCCGATGTGAACGAGGCCGGCGTGCATGAAGATGGGCGTGATGAAGCGGAACCACTGGTTGGGCTCGGGCTTCTGGTCCGCGTTGTTGAAAGTCGGGTTCGGGACGCCGCCGAAGCCGCAGACTTCGGAGAGTGAACAGGTCTGGTCGTTTCTCGTGGCGTTGGGGCATAGGAAGAGGACTGGGATGTTGGACCCCTGGATTTCTGGCACGTTGTGCATGCAGGCGACGAAACGAGCGCCCATGTTGATCATGACTTGGGTCGAGGGGCCAATCATGGGGTTGAATTGGGGCTTGATCATGATGGGCGATCCCGTGAGGACGCCTGCCAACGGAAGACGTCAGCAATCAACGATGCCAGCAAAAGGAGGAGCCATACCATTTCTGATAATCTCGGCAATAAAGACGATGACCTGGACGGCGGTGAAGAAGTAGACGACCCATGGAATGCGCTTCCTGTTTGCGCCAAACATGCCCAGCTCGCCTATGCGGACCTTGCCTCTGCTGCGTCTCCGTGAAGCAGACGGCCTCGCATTGCCGTCGGGACCCAGCGCATCGTACACATGATCCGTCGCGCCGTCTTTCTTCGAAGCCGGATGATCCTGCAGCGGTATCTCTTCGGCCACGTGCGGGCCATAGTAGCCAGTATCATGGTGGAGCGCGGGCGACGACGAGCCAGCGGCGTGGGACTTGGGCGCAATGAGGCGAACAGGGTCATCGAAGACGGTCTCAAAGGGAGAATGACCCGGACGTGGCGTCTGTGAGGGCCGCACGGGGTCGACCGAGTGGAATGAGGGCGCGGGCGTCAGACGAGGCGACGAGGACGGGAAATGAGCGGCATCGTAGGGCGAGGGAGCCGGATCTCGCAGACGGTCGTCATTGCTAAAGGGGTTGGCTTTGAGGCGGTCGTTGAAGGCCATGACGAGATCCAGTGACGGACGAGGGGACGGACGAGGGCCCGTAGGAAGGGAGAAGATGAAGATATTGTCTGCGATTACGCACTCAGAGGCGGCTGATGGGGGCGTCGGGCGGCTGTGCAGACGCCGGCTGGGGTTTGATTCGCCGGTTGGACGGCTGGCATGTGGGTGTGTGACGCGTTTGCGGTCCGGTTGTTTATAGCCTTGGAGGTATTCGTATTTGTAGCTTGTCTCTGAAAAGTGTCAGCCTCTTGTGCGTTTCCAGAGCCGGCGTTGAGGCGACGACGTGCCATGGCTGTGCTGCTGTCTCGTTCACGCACATCAACTGGGATCATGAGATTAGTAAGCGTCAGCCTCCAAAATGAACAATGGACAATGCCTCCACCTCGTGAGGTTCCACTCTTCAAGGACCGAAAACCAACCACACCGAGAGAGTCACGTGAGCTTCTCCCACTTTACACGTCCAGCACGTGACGCTGCTTCACGTCAAGTCGCGCGCGTCTCTCCAGGCGCGTGTGGACCATCATCGCCGGAACCACCATCGTCTCTTCATTCACCATCCGCCATGGCCAGCGCTGTCCTCCCCCAGAAGCGAGTGCTGGCCGACGCCGGCTCCCGTCACAACATCGCCGCCTCTCCCAAGCGTTTCAAGTCGGACGTCTTCTCGTCGACGCAACCCCCGCGCTCCCAGAGAGATGGACGGACCAACGTCCCCGGCTCGAGTCAGGTCAAGAGCACCTTTGAGTCCGATGTGCTCGAGAAGCTCAGTCAGGACATGTCGGATCTCAGACGAAGCAACGCGGAAAAGGATCAGGTCTGGGAGCGTCCTCCCTGCGTCGGCTTGGTCCCGGACCGTGATGCCCTGTGCTTCCAGTCCATTGACGCCGAGGAGGGCACGCTGCATGGTGGGAAAGCCACTGTCAAGCTGTTTGGCGTCACGGAAAGCGGCCACTCTGTTCTCCTGCACGTTACCGACTTCAAGCACTACCTCTACGTGCCTGCGCCGCCAATGTTTCAGGCCCAGGACACCAAGGCCTTCCAGACCTATCTCGACAGCCAGATTGCCCAGCACCAGCCGGCCATTCACTCCATCTCAATGTGTCCGCGAGAAAACATTTACGGATTCAACGGAAACAAAAAGAGCCCCTTTCTCAAAATCACCGTCACCGACCCCAAATTCATCCCCAAGGTGCGCGCCACCATTGAGAGCGGCGGTGCCGACTGGAAGGGCCTGTGGAAGGCGCACGAACACGGCGTCATGACCTACGACAATATCCAATACGTCCTCCGCTTCATGGTTGACTGCCAGGTCCGTTCCTCCGTCCACCATGACCCCTTGTTTAAGCTGACATGGAGCAGATACAGGGCATGTCGTGGGTCGAGGCCCCGGCCAGCAAATACAGGCTCATCCCTCAAAACTTCCGGCAGTCCAACTGTCAGATCGAGGCCGAGGTCTGCTATCTCGACTTGGTTGCGCACAAGCCCGACGGCGAGTGGGCCAAGATGGCTCCCCTGCGTATCCTCTCGTTCGACATCGAATGCGCCGGCCGCAAAGGCATCTTTCCCGAAGCCAACCACGATCCGGTCATCCAGATTGCCAATGTCGTGACCCGATACGGAGACAAGAAGCCCTTTATCCGCAACGTCTTCTGCCTCGACACCACCAGCCCCATCGTCGCCACGCAGATTCTCGACTTCGACAAGGAGGAAAAGATGCTCAGCGCCTGGCAACAGTTCCTGCTCAAGGTCGACCCGGACATCATCATCGGCTACAACATCTCCAACTTTGACTTTCCCTACCTGCTCGACCGTGCCAAGCACCTCAAGGTCGGCGGCTTCGAATACTGGTCTCGCATTGTCAACGAAAGGTCGCGCGTCAGGGAGACCAACTTTTCAAGCAAGCAGATTGGCAACCGCGACACCAAGGAGACCAACACCAACGGACGTCTTCAGCTGGATCTCTTACAGCTGGTTCAGCGCGACCATCACCTACGGAGCTACACGCTCAACTCGGTCTGCGCCCACTTCCTGGGCGAGCAGAAGGAGGACGTTCACCACACGATGATCACGGAGCTGTTCAACGGCACGCCCGAATCGCGGCGACGGCTGGCTCTCTACTGCCTCAAGGACGCCTACCTCCCGCAGCGGCTAATGGACAAGCTCTCATGCCTCGAGAACTACACCGAGATGGCCAGGGTGACGGGCGTGCCCTTTAACTTTCTGCTCTCGCGCGGGCAGCAGATCAAGTTCGTCAGCCAGCTGTTCCGCAAGGCACTTGAGCAGAAGCTGGTGATTCCCAACCTCAAGTCACAAAAGTCGGACGAGCAGTACGAGGGCGCCACCGTCATTGAGCCGACGCGCGGCTACTACGACGTGCCCATCGCCACGCTCGACTTCGCCTCGCTATATCCCAGCATCATCCAGGCCCACAACCTCTGCTACACGACGCTGCTCGACAAGAAGGCCATCGAGCCGCTCGGGCTGAAGCTGGACGAGGACTACATCGTCACGCCAACTGGCGACTCATTTGTGACGGTCAAGCAAAGAAAGGGGTTGCTGGCCCAGATCCTCGAGGAGCTACTATCGGCGAGAAAGCAGGCCAAGCGAGAGCTGGCGCAGGAGACAGACCCCTTCCGCAAGGCGGTGCTCAACGGCCGACAGCTGGCTCTCAAAGTCAGCGCCAACAGCGTCTACGGCCTGACGGGGGCGACGACAGGCAAGCTACCGTGTCTCCAGATCGCCAGCAGCACGACCAGTTTCGGACGGCAGATGATCGAGCGGACCAAGGCCGAGGTAGAAGAGCGCTTCACCATTGCCAACGGCTACGGACACGACGCGCAGGTCATCTACGGCGACACCGACTCCGTCATGGTCAAGTTCGGCACCAAGGAGCTGTCGGAGGCGATGAAGCTGGGCGAGGAGGCGGCGCAGTACGTGTCAGCCAAGTTCGTCAAGCCCATCAAGCTCGAGTTCGAAAAGGTCTACTTCCCCTACCTGCTCATCAACAAGAAGCGCTACGCCGGCCTGTACTGGACCCGGACCGACAAGTACGACAAGATGGACACCAAGGGCATCGAGACGGTGCGACGGGATAACTGTCTGATGGTGCAGACGGTGATTGAGCGGGTGCTGCGTATGATATTGATAGAGCGGGATGTCCAAGGTGCTCAGGAGTAAGTCTTGACCCTTCTCATCCGGTGAAATCTTGACTGACCATGTCCCTCCAGATACGTCAAAGAAACCATCGCAGACCTCCTCCAAAACAAAATGGACATGTCCAAGCTCGTCATCACAAAGGCCCTCACAAAAGACGACTACACCGCCAAACAAGCCCACGTCGAACTCGCCCAACGCATGAAGAAACGCGACGCAGGTTCAGCCCCGGGCCTCGGCGACAGAGTAGCCTACGTCATGGTCCGCGGCCCTGCCGGAGCCAAGAACTTTGAGAAGTCCGAAGACCCCATCTACGTGCTGGAGAACAACGTGCCCATCGACACAAAGTACTACCTCGACAACCAGATGGCCAAGCCCCTGGGCCGCATCTTCGAGCCCATCCTAGGCGAGGCCAAAGCCCGCCTCCTGCTGACGGGCGACCACACCCGCACCATCTCCGTCGCAGCCCCCTCGGTCGGCGGCCTGATGCGCTTCGCCAAGAAGACGGCCACCTGCATGGGCTGCAAGAAGCCCCTTACCGGCCAGGCCGAGAGCGCGGGCGCCGTGTGCTCCGACTGCGGGCCCCGCGTGGGCGAGCTGTACAAGCGGACGCTGCATCGCGTTTCCGACCTCGAGGTTAGGTTCGGCCGCTTGTGGACGCAGTGTCAGAGGTGTCAGGGGAGTCTGCACTGCGAGGTCATCTGCAGTAGCAAGGATTGTCCCATCTTTTATATGCGCATGAAGGCCAAGAAGGATCTTGAGGATGCGGGGAGGGAGCTTTCGCGCTTTGATGCTGATCAGGCGGCCTTGTGGTAGGGATATTGGGATGGGCGGTTACGATGCTGTACGAGTACAGATGACTCTAGTCGAGATCTAGGTATGAATAAGGCGTAGTTGTTGTCTTGTCTTATCATCAGAAGCCGACAGATATACTGTTCAAGCAACTATCACGGGAAATGATTCTTGTTAGTTCCAACCGCGAGATGGGTCTGAGTCTGACTGACATGGAGGCAACTTCACTCAGCAAAGCAACATATCAAGAACCTCCACGTCTTATAGCAAGTTATCAAGTCTAATGACCTGCACATCTCCCCGGATCCATCCAGACTCGCAAGTCTTCTTCGACCACATCGTTTAAACCCATCGTAGCCGAAATCTCGTCCTCATCCTCACCAACGCCTTCCAAGTCGTACCAAGCCAAAACCCCCTTTTCGCTCAATTCCAATCACAACACAATCAACGAGCCCACTTGGAAAAGTCAACCGACTCGACCAACGGGTTCACCGCCATCGGCAGCTCCGTATCAGTCGATGCTGCCGATGTCGAGAGCGTCGACGACCGATGCGAAGCCTGCTCGCTCGCACTCGTGAAAAACGTCGCCACGCTCGTCCTCCTCAGGCTGCTGAGGCTGTCCCTCACGCTGGTCCCGGCCCGGGCTGTCTCCGGCTGTTGACCGCCAGACAGCGCCGTCCCCGGAGGAGATGAGGCCGTCGTCGCCTTGGGCCCGTATCTATCCCGCAGCCGCTTAATCTCCCGCAGCCTGGCGCTCCACGAGCTGATGTGCTCGCCCCCTTCCTGGTTGTGCCACACCACCGAGAACATGGAGGCGTTGAGGGCGAGGAGCCGGACGAAGCCGGCAAGGGCCTTGAGAGATATCATCTTCGTCTCCGACGCGGGCGACACTTCGGGAAAGCCGGGCTTGCTCATGACCTGCACCCTGTAAAAGGGCTGCCTCCGTCCCAGACTCGCCTCGGCTTCACGCATAGCTATAAAGGAAGCTCGAGACGCCGGCGTGATGACAATGTTGACAAAATTGAACTGGCTGGGGAACGTGTCGAACCGGAAAGGGAGACCCGAGTCGTTGAAGATGATGCTAACAAAGTCGTTGCCAATGTGCCTCTTCTTCATCGTGCACTGGGCATCCCGCTCCAAGTCCGTCGGCATCTGCGTCGTCACGTGAAAGACAATCTCCGTCACCCTGTCTCTCCAGCAAAAGGTGTACTCGCCGTCCGAGTCGTACTCGCGATCCAGGCCTTGGGTGTTGAACGTGGCCCCCTTGAGCTTCGTCAGGGTTCCCAGGCTGTTGAGGAACGCGAGGTAATCTCTGCTTCCGATGACGTTGGCCAGAATGTCGGCCTCTTTGGTCTGGCCCTCGCCAATGTAGATGACGCCCACCTTGTGTCCGTCGAGGCTCGAGTTTCTGTCAAAGACCCGGATTGCGCGCTCTACGGCCTCGTCTTGCGGCAACGGGATCGGTCGGGCCGACTCAAACGTCTGCGGCACTGGGGCCATCAGCTGGACCAGCAAGTGACTGGGCAGCACAGCGTTGGAAGTCGGCCGTCCCTCGCGGCTGACATCGACATGGGCTTCCGTCTGGTGAGGAGGCGGCGGCCTCAGCGACTCCCTCACCGTATAGGCCGAAGTCCCCGACGGCTGTCTCCTGATGATTTGAGCCCACCCAGACGCCGTAGCCTGCTTGATGGTGATGATGCTGTTTCCCAGAAGCCACTGCTTCTTGTTGATGGCCCCGAACCGATCCTCGCTAAAGTAGGGGTCCTCGGCCGACTCGCCCACGTCGGCGAAGGCGACTCTCTGCATAAAGTCAATCGACGTCAGCGCCTGGTCGTCGGCCGCTTGTCCGTAGCCATCGCCGTCGACGAAGAGCTTCCTGACGATCCATCCCACGTGATGGGCTCGATCCTGGAGCTTCAGCGCAAGAAACCAGAACAGTATGACGTGATAGGCCATAGCGTGCACATATTGCGGAAGTTCATCCGAAGCCGTCCCCTCGGCAGCGATCGAACCCGGCGTCACGGGCGCAGAGGCTTCGCTGACATGGCTGCTGCGATTCGACTGCCGCTTCTCTCTGGCGTACTCGAGGTAGCGGAAGCAGATGCCAAACACGATGCGATAGTCGTCCTCCCGGAAGTTGACAAAGACGTCGTGAAGGCGGCTCAGCGAGGCCAGAAACTCGAGGATATGAACCGAGACGTGGGGCTGCGTGATGATGGCCGCCATCTGGTTCAGCACCTGAATCAGGCACTTGCTCGTCGACAGCGGCAGCTCGTGGCAGCAGATGGACAGGGCGTGGATGCAGTACTTTGCCGTCCGCTCCCACGTAGCGATCCCGTAGGCAAACGTCTTGACGATGTCGTCCTCTTCGCTCTTGGTAAAATGCTCGTGGTAGCTTAGAATCATAGTCAAGCTGTGGAAGAGACAGATTGCCACATCGGCGCGGCGAAGTCCCGTGATAAACGGCGGCTCCTGGAAGCCGTTTGTCCGGATCTGCTCGCAGATGATCCTCCGAAGCTCTTGGATCTGCGGGATCGCATCCCTGAAGATGGCATGGTTGCTGAGCTGCGACGGCAGATGGACCATTGCGAAGCTGTAAACCTCCCAGTCGCTGCCCTGAAGAATGACCAAGACGGCGCTGAGCCAGGCCGACATGTTGAGCGCAGAGTTCTGCGGAGCCCTCACTTCGCCACTGGGACAGAAGCCATCGTCGGCAACAGGCGATGCGCAGGAGACCAAGATGGGACTGATGAGCTTCGGAATCGCGTCTGGAAGAGCGGCAGCATCGGGATAACTCCACATCTGGCAATACTTCTGCTGCGCGCCCTTGGTGCCGCTCGGCGTGCGAACCGGGAATGCCCTCTCGTGCGTCGGCCCCTGACCGAATGATATGCCGCGCGATGAACGGGACTGAGCCACATGCTCGCTCTTGGACAGCCTGGAGGATTGAGCCGTCTCCTCGGCCTGCTTCCTGACGATGGAAGCCTCTGTTCGACACATGGCGTTGGCCAGGAAGCTGTTCTCGACGTCATTGGTGATAAAAACCCGGTTAGCCCAGTCGGCGCGTAGTCGAAACAGCAGCTTCATCGCCTCGAGCCGAGCGTCGACCTCGCAGTGGCTCGCCCTAGCGACGGACACGAGGGCGCTGAAAAGTCGCACGCTCTTCTCCCCGTGCGAGTTGACAACTCGGAGGAACATCTTGACGAACCCGCGCGTCACCACGTTGGACGGCGACTGGTCTGCGGCAGCGGGGATCGCGCCAGAAGCCGAAGGAGTCTGAACTGCAGGAGTTGACGGCGACGATATGGGCGACTTGGTCCGGTCGTTGAGGACGATTTCCTTGAGTCTGTCAATCACGTAGCTGAACAACTCCATGTCACAGGACTCAATGACGGACGTCATGAGCGACATGACGGCCTCGAGCACGGACAAGTCGGTCTCTTGCGATACGTTCCTCAGGACGCTCTCGGCCAGGCGGGGAATCAGATTCTGCTCCGCACCGTCGCCGACGAGATCGACGATTTCGTACGCGTCCATGGTGGTCTGCAACGCCCGCAGCCGCGTGGTCGAGCTCAGCTTGGGGTTGCTGAAGAAGGCCTCCAATACCAACGACAAATTCTCTTCCCATCGGAGGTCGGAAGGCGAGCAGCATCGAAACTCTTGAAAGTAGTCCAATACCGTTCTCACCGTCGCGTCCGGCAGGAGAAAGTTCACGTCTGCGAAGAACCTGATGATGGTTTCTCGTGGCACAAAGTCACCCGACTTGTCTTTGACAATGTCGTCGAGCCTGCGGATGAGCTTCATGAGCTCGCGATCAACCACCGCCTCCGGGGCCTCGTCTTTGGCAGGACTGCTGCCTCGTCTCCTGTCTGCATCGCCATTCATCCTTTTCCCGCATTCGGCCGCTACGTCGAGACACCCTGACCAGTCCTCGTCGACGATGACGCGGTGAGTCTTGCCGCCCCCGTCGTCAAACAGAAAGTTGATCAGCTGGAGAAGTGCAGCGTAGACTCGAGGGGACGATGATGCCCTGAGCGTGTTGGAGAGACCGTCAACGAGCGGCGCAAACGGCACCGTCGGATAGCCCTTTTCAGCCGACTTGGACAGCAGTTTCTGCAGCACCGCAAGGGAGCCTTTGACTTCTCTGCTCGTGTCTCTATCACCGAGTCCGTCGGAGGGACGGTTACGGAGAATATCCAGCATGACGCGTACGACAGCTTGGCCATTGTGAGACTTGCAAAGATTTGCAATGTTGTGCCACGACTTCTTTTGCAAGGCGGGCACCATGCAGAAGATGGAGGCGAGAACCTGAACGCAGTCCTTGAGCTTGTGGGGAGGAATCGCCCCAAAGGTCACGATGGCGTCGAGTATACTGATGCAGGACTGAAGGTCGTCTTCCACGCTCGTATTCATGCAGATGGCGAGGAGGCTATCGAGAAGCTCCGTGACGGATGCTTCGTTTGCATTGTTGAAGCTGAACTTGATGACATCGTGGAAGAACTGGAAGAGCTGTGTCAGATTCTTCTCTTCGCCAGATGCGGCTGTTCTGCCCCTCGACGAGCTCCTTTGACCTCGAGTCGACTGCGGTTCCTGCGAGCCTTGCGAGCCGCCTTGTAGGCCCCTTGCAGCCAACCCGTCAAAAGCGGAACGAGATCGTAGCCAAAGCCCGACACGGCGCGACCCCCTTTGCTGAGATCGACCAGAGCAGCAAGCTGCAGATGAAAGTCTTCCGGGCTAGCGGTCGTAGATAGGGTTTGGAAATACTCCCTTCGCTCAAGATCTGTTGAAGAGGGATGCTTGGCACACTCTGTCAAAAGCTCCCAGCCCGCCGTCCGCATGGTGATCGAGTTGGCGGGCTCAATCATGTCTTTGGCGGCGTACCAAATGTCGAGAACAGGGTTCACAGGATACTCGGCGATGGCGTACTTGAGAGTGCCAGCGGCGGAGATTCGGTCGCTGGGCACATCGCTCTTGAGGAGCTCCAAGGCATCCCTGTGGATGGTCGACAGCTCGCGAGAGCTCGAAGAACCGGCATGGACGATCTCTGTCCTCGATTGGGCCGCAGCCGAGGGAGGATTGTGCAGCGTCCTGTCGCCTCTGGAAATGGTCAGAGTGCGGAAAACGTTGCCAAAGCCTCCTTGGCGTGTCGAGCTGGGCGACGAAGCATCATCTTCGGGCTGCGGGGACATGTGCTCGGGTGAGGATGCTTTGATTTTGACAGCCGAGGATAGCCTCTGTCGAGGATGGAGTCAGTCGGAGGTATGAGAGGGTTGAGTAGGGGCTGTGAAAGGATCGAGAAAGTGTATGAAATGACCAAGAAGGGGTAAGTGAGGTTGTGACGAGCTTTACCGGAGGAAGAGAGGACCCCTCAGGACAACATGGGCTCGAGAGGCAAAAGCGAGCTCGAGGCCAGGTTAACCCGCAGGTAGGATGCTCGAGGTTTGCGTCAAAACTGTCTGTCTTGGAGACGTGCTTGCTTTGAGGTGGGCATCAAGCTCGGCGAGGTGGAAGAAAAGGTGGAGCGGACTCGGGAGTCGGATTTGCGAGCAGGGAGTCGAAGGACAGGGCTGCTGGGCTTGCAGTAGGCAGGAGGATGTATGGAAGCCTGGGCGAGCCCACATGAAGGAGTAGAGAAGAGCTGGGGAGGTTCTAGTGCTAAAGTGAGAGATTTTGGAAGCAGAAGAGAGAACGCCTGAGGAGCCTGAAAGGTGCAGAGTGGCTGGAGGTTGCAGTTGCGAGATCGATTGGCGAGGACTGGCGGGGCGCCCGCATGACTAAGGCAGGCTCTAAGCTTACACCTCCTGTCACGTGCATCAATACGACGCTTTGCTCGCGAGCATCAGTCCGGACTCGTGGACTGACTGAAATTGTGAATTTGGTTGCACATCTGGGAGATGACTCTTTCTAAAGCTTCGGATAGTGTGTAGGCTGATAGACCGTGTGTAAGAGTGTCTCATGGAGTCATAATTGTAAACAAGGTGACCAACTGTGTCAAGTGAAAGTGAAAGAAAGAGCTCAAGGCAGATAAAGCTTGACAAGAGAAGTTGAAGAGAGGCAAAGACATTATTAACATATAAGAGTTTGAGAAGAGGAAGTGAGATAAGTGACGACATTGGAAAATGACTTTTAGCGTTTCGAGTGAAGAGTCTCTGCATGTAGGTCGACGATCGTAAACTACGAAGCACCGTGACATCGGAGTAGAGAGTCGTGTAGCAGAGGGAGGTAGGCTCCCTACGGATACAGGAGCTGGTTGAAGCGAGCAAGACGAGCAAGCGAGCTGTACAAGAGCACAGATTAGATAGTGCATGTCGGTGAATACGGGATGGCTTCAGCCTTTACCGCCTTATTGACCGTTGGTCGAGTACCACTCAAGGCCATCTCAGAGTCTGCCGCTGCAACAAGCACATCAGACAAGCAACAGCTGTAGCAGATAAGCAGCAACCTGCCTGCAGAGCAGTCATGCCGCAGACGCAAAGCAGACACACCCCCACGAAAAGACCAGAAGCTAGCATAGCTCACCATCTCAGCTTCAGTCGCAAGCAAGGCAACGGCCAAAGCAAGAGAATGAGGCTAGACCGTCTCGGTGAGCAGACGCCAATTACCCTATAGATTACGCTGATTACCCCATCGCAACGTAATCCGCCAGCTCATGCCGCTGGTCTCGCACCGTGCCACATCTGTACATACCGCGTAGAGATCCGGGGTCTTGTCTGCGAGTGAAGGACTTGATGGTTACAGTGCGAGGTTTCCACGCCAACTCCATCACGAGGCGATCATCGTGATGCTCCGATCCGAGGCTTCTCTTCCCCCTTCGATACAGCCAACGTCTCAGAGTCAGAGCGTCGAGGCCACCGTCCCGAGCAAGATTCGCAGCAGAAACAAGGGACGAATCAGGATGCGCACGTTTCCCATCCCCACAGCTGCGCCCTCTGCCATGGAAGCGCCCCGGAAAACACCTCGACCAAAATAATTTTCTGTCCGTCGACTCCCGCGCCTCGCATGGACCTGCATGCTATTGCCGACTTGTTCTCGTCCGTGGATCTCACATGGGGGTCCCGTACACTGGAACCGGACATGATGACCGCTGGACGGGTTCGTTCCTACGATTACATCTCTGGCCGGCTTTTGCCGCTGTGCCATCATGTCTTGGACGGTTGGACCCCTTATCTTTCCGGGGCCCCACGCTTTCGGCCGGCATCCACACCTGCTTATCGTCAGCCGCGCATCTAGAACGGGCACGTGGGCCTCTCAATGCCTTGGCAGGCAACGGGAGATGATGGAGAAACACGACGCCAGAGCCCCGGGAGGGGGGGAGATTCTGAAGGGTTCACCATTCCTCGGGCCGGATACGGACGGGGCGCAACGTCTATCCACGGCTTGCAAGCGGGCTAATGGACTGTTTGCACACGTTGGACTTACACATGTCGACGGGGATCCACCGGCGTCGTGACCCGGCTTGCGGCGGATGCACGGCATGACTCCTTGCTGGTCTGCTGCTATTATTATTCACTACATGCCGCTATATGAGGCCCGCCTTTGCCGCCTGCGTCTGGACGTTGCCAGTGTCTAGCCGGGATCCGTCATAACCATCACCATCATCATCATCATCGCCAATTCACTTCTCCTGCCTGCTGCTGGCGGCTCTGCCCCAGCACAAGCACTCCAACAATGGGCTCCCTCGGATCCGAAGCGAAGCTCCCCTGGCACCAGACGCCATGCGTCCTCAGCCCCCAGCTATCGCGCCTCGCCGGCTGGTGACTTTCCCTTCCTCTCTCTTTACCTTTCCTGTCTAACCTCGAGCCAGCAACATCTATCTCAAGCTCGACAATCTTCAGCCCAGCGGTTCCTTCAAGTCCCGCGGTATCGGTAACTTGATGACGCGCGCTGCCGCCACAGCAACCGGCCCTGTCCACTTCTACTGCTCGTCCGGCGGCAACGCGGGTCTCGCATGCGCAACATCGGCCGTTGCATTACGCCGACCCGCCACCATTGTCGTGCCCGTCACGACATCAGAAATGATGAAGTCCAAGCTGCTCGACCTCGGCGTCCAAGTCTATCAAGTGGGCAAGAACCTGGCGGCGGCAGACGACTACCTGCGTAACGAGCTCCTGGCCAACGACCCAGACGGCGTCTACGTGCCCCCTTACGACCACCCTCACGTATGGGACGGAGCAGCATCCATCGTGGGCGAGCTACGAGAGCAGCTCGAAGTGCCCATCGACGCCATCGTCTGCAGCGTCGGCGGCGGCGGCCTCTTCAACGGCCTCATGCAAGGCATCGAAGCCTTCCCCTGGTCCGGCAGCAAGCCCGACGTCGTATGCGTCGAGACAGCCGGCGCAGATAGTCTCAACGCATCGGTCCGAGCAGGCACCCACGTGACGCTCCCAGAGATAACCTCCATCGCCACCTCCCTCGGCTGCTCGCGCGTCTCCACCGAATCATGGCGCTGGATCCAACGACCCAACACGCACAGCCTCGTCGTCTCAGACGCCGACGCCGCCCTCAGCTGCGTCCGATTCGCAGACGACGCCCGCCATCTGGTCGAGGTATCGTGCGGTGCCGCGCTGGCAGCTGTTTACCGCGGGGATTTGCGACGGTGTCTTGGCCGCGGGGTGAGCGAGGGGGAGTGGGCGGAGAAGAATATCGTCGTGGTTATTTGTGGGGGGTCGGGCGTCACGTTGGGCATTTTGGATCAGTATCGGCGGGAGTATGGGTCGTTGGCGAGTATCAAGGCGTGAGGGCGGGTTTGGGAGGTAGCGATGGTTTGGAAAGCGTCTTTGTTTAAAGTGATGTACTTACTGTCTGAGACGAGATGAGACTGTCAAGGAAATGACAAGGCTGGACGCTCAACGTCCATTTAATAACCACAGACGACGAATTGTCTATAAAACAACCGCAGACGTTATCATCAGCATCACCACAGCCGTCAACCATCAAAGTCATAAAGCCAGCAAACCCTCAATCCCTCCCCACCCCCCCCCTCTCCCCCTTCCTCTCCTCAACAAAAGCCCGCATCAAGGTAAGCAAATCCGAATTCTTGCGCGCCAGGAGGAGCACATCCGCCGTCGTGACGGTCGAACGACCCGCATGATGGCAGAAGCTCTCCAGGTCAACCGCCACGTTTTCTACCCGTCATCAGCCACGAATGAATATAAAGAGATGACGGCAATGATGGGATAGATGGGAAAGTACCGATCTGCGTCCAGACGAGCTCCGTCAACGCCCCGATGAACTGTGGCGTGGCATTCAGGTCTCGGCGGAGGGACTCGTCGTCTACCATTTGGCCGATGGCGAACCAGAGGGCTGACTTGAGGCGCTGGACTTGGTGTTAGTTGGGGGGTGGTCAGCGGGTGGTTTGGGGTGGCGCGCCTCGCGGTCTGGGGACGCGTCTGCCATTGTATTGTGGTGAGAAGCGTGATGCTGATGGTGAGTGGTGGTGAGAGAAGTGGATTAGTCAGGGTTGGTGAGATGAGCAAAATCTCGTGTTTGGGTGGGGCTTGGCTGGGAGATATTTTGGTGCTTCAACGTCGAGCCTCAAGGTGCTTCAGCCATGAGAATATCTAGACTGGGAGTCGTCATCGCGTCATGTCTGTCTGAGCGCTTGCTCATTCTGAAATCACCATCCTGCTCTCGCTTACACATCACAGACCGACAACCGCACTATCCCCACAGCTCGCAACACAACAACCATCTCGACAACACTCCACCAACCACCACAATCCCATCCTCACAGCCCCGGAGGCGGCACAACCGGAGGCGTCCCCCCCCTCCGATAAACCGAAAGCCGATTCGCCGCACCACAAAGCTGCCTCGCATCCCCAGCACACACCATGCCACACTCCTCCGCAGGCGCAACCTTGCTCGAAGCATCGAGCCCATCACCGCAATAGCACTCACGCCCATACTCCGTCCCGAAAAAGGTCGCCCCGCCGCAGAAGCCAGCGCACTTCCCGTTGCTCATGTCGTCCGCCGCAGCGGCCCGGCCGGACAGCGCGCGCGTGCCGTTGCCTTCGGTTCGGCAGCCGACGAGGACGAAGTCTGCCACCGTCGGCGGTTGCTGCGGTGTTCCGCCCGTTGCGTTGTTGTTTTCGTACAGTTCCAGTCTGTCTGATCCGCCGCAGTATTGGTACGCGTCTCCGCCGCAGGGCATATTGCATTCTGTGAGCGGAGCAGGACGCGCGCCCCCATTGACGAAGCTTCCGCAGTAACACTCGCCGCCGTACTCCGTCCCAAAGTACCGCGATCCTCCGCACGCGGCGGCGCAGCCTTCGTTGGCCGTCGTCTTGCTGTCGAGTGTTGTCTTGTGGGATAGAGCGCGGGCTGACGTCGGTTCCGCCATGCAGCCTACCAGCGTGTACGAGGCTGCGACGGTGGCCTTGTGCGTCAGCGTTGCCGTTGGTGTTGGCGTCGCGGGCGCGCTGGTGGTTGAGTAGAGCTCTAGGCGATTGCCCGCGCCGCAGTACTCGCTGCTGTTGCCGCCGCAGGGCATGTTGCAGTCTGAGAGGGGAGCCTTGTCGCTGCTGGGGGAGACGGAGTTGCCGCAGTAGCCTGGGAAGTCTGATCAGTACGAGTATCATGTCTGATGTATCTCAGAAGCAACTTACACTCTCGTCCGTACTCGGTGCCCCAGTAGTTGTACTTGCTGCAAAACTCCATGCACTTATCCAGCGTCATGGTGTCGTTGCTAAACGTCACGCCGCTCAGTGCACGCGTCTGGTTGCCCTCGGTCCAGCACGACACGAGCCGATAGCCGCCAACCGCCGGCCGGTGCGTGGCCACAACCGGAGGCACCACGGCTGTAGTGACGGGGGCCGAAGAAACCGGAGCTGTCGAAGCCGGAGCCGTAGAAGCCGGAGCCGTCGTCTCGTTGACCGCCCTCTCCGTCAGCATCTTACCATCACGACACTCAACCGCCCGCTCAAACTCAGCGCACGTCCCCCCAAAGCCAGCCACCCTCTTAAACCCATCCGTGCCCTTCCCACCCCCCGCCAAAACATCAACGTGAGCCTGCGACGCAAGACCCCCCTGAATCTTAAACTCAGCGCCGAAGAGCGTGTAATCGCCAACGCACCGGCGCTTCTCAAGCGGTACTTCAGCGAGGCTGAGGCGCGGAACGGGGCTGTTGCTCTGTGGCTCGCGGTACCAGATTTGGGTGCGGGCTCCGCTGGCTGCCAAGTCGTTTCGGACGGCGGCTGTGATGGTGAGGGCTCCGGTCGAAGGGAGGACGCAGCTTTGCGGTGCTTGGAAGATGATGTCGTCTTGAAGGGGATATCCCTTTCCGTTGTTGTCGTAAAGGGAGGTCGAGCCATCGGCACGTCGTAGCGTGACGACGAAGGATGAGATGCCGGATGAGGCTGGGATGGAGGCCTCGATGGGGAAGAAGGCAAAGTTGTCGTCGAAGCCACGGCCTACGCCCTGGACGGTGCTGTCGATGGTGCACGATGATGAGCTGGGGCAGCTGCCGGTGCGGTCCTTGTACGTGATGGTGATGCTCTTGATGTCGCCCGCTCCATCCGTGTTCGTCCTCACGCGGATCCGTCCCCTCCAAGCCAGGGTCGAGCCTCCGTCCGTAAGAGTAAGCTGCAGACCAACGGGCTTGACGGCGTAGGGAACGACAGGGTCAGACAGGACGACGCCGGGGGGAACCACGTCCATCAACTTCTGCAGCACCTTCTTGCAGGTAGCCGCAAAGACATCCGGATCAGCCATGGCCTGCACCGTCTTGTTCCCATCCGAGTTGAAGACCTTAAAGTCCGAGTTCTTGTTGATCCTTGCCGCCGGACCGACCACCAGCGGGTTCTCCGTCTTGCCGGCCAGATACTCAGTCACGACCTTGTTATCAAACTTGTCGACGGTAGAGTCGGAGGGGGCCTCGCCGTTGCCGAGGCCGCCCCGGGGCACTATGTCCGGAAAATCAGGCTGGTGGACGCCGCCGATGGTATGCCCGCAGGCCGTCACCTGAATCATCTCCTCCTTTGAGAAGCCAATGCGCTCAAACTGCTGCTGAAAGGTAAAGGCCGAGTTCTCCGGCTGCGGCACGCCGAGACTCCCCGCCGCCACGGCATCACGCCTCCCGGCACGGAACGGAACGGCGGGTCCACCGCAGGACCGCACCGAAGTATACACCCCCAGCGCTATCAAGTCGGCGAGACTGGCCCGCGAAGACACATACGGCGCCATGAATTCCAGCGTCGTCCTCTGTCCCGGTCCGGCGTTCTCGCCGCTATTCAGCTCATACTGCAGCGAGCCGTCGACGCCGCCCGTGCCGAAATACGTGTTTGCCGTTGCGGCGTCATGGAAGGCGGCTCGGAGCCACTCGGCTGCGTTTTGCCGGCCTGGTCCGGAAGCCTCGTTGGAGCAGGGGCTGACTGTGTCTGCGAATTTGCGGGCTCCGAAGGAGAAGAGCTGGTACATGATTTCCTCGAGTTCGTCTGTTGGGGAGGGCCATGTTGGGTCTGCGATGGACGAGGCCGCGAGGGCCAGTAAGAGGGATGAAGACCGCATCTCGAGGATGGGAAAAGAGGGAAGAGAAGAAAGGACAGGGGTGAAGGAACTATGTAGAGAACGAGAGAAGATCGCTACAGACGAGAAGCAGCCGAGATGTCGATACGCGAAGAAGGGCCCTCTATAAAGGCGCAGCCAGAGATGTCGATGCCGAAAGAGTCCAGATGGGAGATTGACAGCTGAAGAAACAAATGAAAAGCAGCAATAAAGCAATCAATAAGACTCAAAAAAGTCCGGGTCCAGTCCCAATCCATAGCCCGGGGCGTTACATCGAGGGTGAGAATCGTGCATGAGAGGCCATCATCCATCTATCCCCCTTTCCCCCATCTCGGCCGCACTCGAGCGGATAGCGGCACGGAGAATGGGACCATGACCGTCTGGACCCTTCGTGGGCATCAATCAGCAAAGCCCAAATCCGACGTCTCGTCAACGCCATGTCTTGCCCATTGTCAGCCTCGTATCCAAGCTCACGAGGTAGCAATCAGCCGAACAAGAGGCCGTCCGCCTTCTCGCCCGGCCAATCACGCATGCCTCGGCCGATACGAAGAGAATGGAGGCTTCGTTGTCGTGCTGCAGAGTCGGGATGCGGAAAACGCGGCCTGGCCGTCTTCAGCCACCCTCATCAAACGCTGGACGGTGGGCTGATGCTGCGAGGAGATGAAGGGTCTCGGATACTCCCGTCCGTCCTCGTGGAGATGGTCACGTGCGGACGGGAAGTGAAGAAAAAAAAAACTGTCATCACGTGTCGTCGAGAATAACGGCCTCTTCATCACGTGCCAATTCCTGCGCAACCCCTGTCTCGCCCATTGCGTCATCGGCATATCCGTAGCCCGTCCGCACAACAGCCGTCAGCCTCGCCAACCTCATCTGAGTCAGCGCCCATACACAAACCCGCCGAGACAGGCAAAAGCCATCAACCCCCGACGGCGTGAGACGTTGCGCCCTCGCCCCGATCTACGAAGTACATATCGTACACCCGGTCCCACGCAACGCAAGGCCCGGGCGACGACTCTGTGGCAGCTCGAGTCGCAACTCGCAAGGTTCGTCCCTCAGCCTCCGGTCGCGGATGGCCGAGTCTGATCCGAGGCCGTCACGGTCGGTGCCGGTGCTTGTGCGAAGTTGTGCACGAAGTACCTCGTATCCCGCCGCAGGTCGTCTGGCTCGCGACCCCTGGTTCCGCGGCTGCCCTTGAGCTAGGGAGGGGTACTTTGGCTGGTCCAGTGCGCTACATTCCTGGTTATCGCGGTACCTGTTAGGCAATGCAGTCAGCCTCAGTCTCTCAGACCAGACGTCACCGGTTCAGCGAATCGTCTCACCTTTGCTTTTCACTTAACCCCCCTCCCCTTCTCATCTGTCTCTCCATCATCTGGCCGTTTCCCAGCCTCAACCTAGAACAAGCCAGCATCCCATCCCAACTAGATATCTCTTCTCCCTAAACCAAACCAACTCAACTCAACTCATCCTCCGGATGCCTCCTCACCCTTAAACCATCCCGACCTCTCTCAACGGTGAAGCAACACCACAATGGGCGCCAAGATCGGCGTCGCCCTCAAATCGCTGCAATGGCTCTTGCGCGCCCTCGAGTTCATCTGCGCCGCCTTCATCCTCGCCGTCACCTCCTTCTTCCTCTTCTTGCTGCGGAACAATAGCCTACGCATCCCCGATAGCATCCGCGCCATAGAGGGCATATCCGGCGCCGCAGCTCTCTACACCATCTTCGCCATGCTCTTCGTCTGCTGCTTCGGAGGCCACATCATGGCCGCTGCTACCGCTGCCGCCCTCGACCTGTGCTTTGTCGGCGCCTTCATCTACGTCGCCGTCGTCAACAGGGGCGGCGCTGGCTCCTGTACCAGCTTGCAGGACACCCTCTACGGCCAGGCCCTGGCAGCCCAAGAAACCGCCCTGGCCGCCGAAACCAATACAGGCCCCGTACCAACCTTGGAAAGCGTCTGCATTCTCACAAAGGCCGTCCTGGCCGTAGCCATCATCATCATGTAAGCCTCCTTCCCTCCACCAATCCTCAACGCCACGCCATCTAACCCCGTTGACAGCATCCTCTTCGTCTTCACCGCCCTCATGGAGGTAGCCCTCGCCCGCCACCACCGCAAGGCCAACCGCTTTGGCCCCAGCCCAGCAAACAACTACACCTCAGGCTACGGCTCCAGTCTGTGGGCCAAGATGCCCTTCAGCCGCCGCCGTCGCGCCACCCAAGACCCCAACACTCTTCCCGAGCACACCCACCCGGAACAGCTCGACGCCCGCCGCAGTTACGCCACCGAGACGACCGCCATCGGCCACCCCGCCGACAATCTCAAGCAGGACATGCCGCATTATCAGCCCAGCGTCGGCTACCCTTCCGGCTGGCACACGGGGCCTCAACTACACAACCCGCCTGCTGGTTACCGCTGAGAGACCGGCAAACATGAACGTTACGGGGCCTAGCGCTTGGCTGGCTCAGGCAGTCTCATCTGTCCGCCGGCAGAACAATCTCTCCCAACATCCTCCGTCATCGACAGCATATCGTCTGCAAGCTACATATTATAACCCCATGGCTGTCTGCCACGTCCGCAGAGAAACACACTTCTCTGCCAAAATCAGTACCTTCCGTACTTACCACTCGACACTTGGATACAATCCGCAAAGCGCTCGAATCTGTGTATATAGCTTTACGCACACATCCCCGATCACAGACGTACACAGGATTACAGGTAGCCCGCTGTATTGGTGTTGGATTGCATGCACCGAACTCGGGCGGTTCAGACATCAGAAAACGCTGCCAACTCTAGTCATAATCCATCATCGCTGCATCTTTCAGTTCCAGCCCTCGCCGTGATCGACGTCCGCTCCCATTCCAGCCTCGTCGCTCGCCAACTCGGCCCAGTTCACATGCAACTTCTCAAGCTCCCGTGTGAAGAAATCCTGTTCCTCGCGCATGGCAGCCCGGATATCAGGCGCAATCTCGTCCGGATAGCGGCGGACGTTGCGCCAGTGGGTGAGGCTGCGCAGTGCCTGTTCGAGCGGAAGGGCGGCCTCGACATCGGCGTCCACGTCGCTGCCCGCCAGCCACTCGTCGCGCAGCTCGGGCCGGCAGTAGAGATAGATGGACGTGATGACGCGCATGTTGCTCTGACGCCACTTGCGTCCGCAATATGGCACCTGATTCTTGAACAGCTTGAGCGTGTACAGCTGCAGGTCCTTGTGCGGTATACGGAGCGACTTGCGTAGGATCGTCGACGACTTGTACTGCACCAGCAGGAGGTTGCGGTGCGCCTTGCCCTTGCAGATCTTTTGCATCACCCGCAGGTAGTTGATGAGCGAGAAGAAGTTGCGCCTGGAAAAGTCCGTGATGGGCTCCGTCGCCTGGCCGTTGACCGGGCATCCGACTTCGTCCACCTCGGGCCGCGATGATTCCTCTCCTGCGTCTTCTGCGCCCTCGGTTTCGTCCTGCTTTTCGCCTTGCACGGGCGAGGACCGCCTCCTGATGGGCGGTGGCGCTGCGCTGTCGTCGCTGTCGCCGCCCGTGTCCTGCTCCTCCTCTGCCGCCCTCTCTTCTGCCGGGCCCGCGGCCTCTTCCTCGTCCTCATCAATATCGCTCTCTCCCTTATCCTTAAACTTAGAGCGCAAGTTGCAGAACTGAAAGAAGCTGCCTATTGTCAGCGGCACATCCTTGCTTTCACGACGCCTCCTCCCGACTGACCTATTTTCTATGCGGTCCATCTTACTGTCGACCACCTTCTGAATATCCTGGTGTGCAAAAAGCTTGAGGACGAGAGGGATGTAGTTAGAATCCAGGAGAAGCTGAGTAAAATACTCGTAATTGAGAACGTGCGAGACTCTCAACCATTTGAGCAGGAGAACCAGGATGCCCGTCATGGCCTTGGAAGTAATCTCCCTCGTCCTCGCTGCGTCGACCTCCTCTGGCGACGGCTCGGGCTCTTCCGCGCGATTCATCTGTCCTGCCACGTCTGACGGCTTGTGCGGCCCCTGACCCGCGCCGTTGAAGACCCTGCAGGCCATTTCCCTCGTCATCATGGTCGCCTGCTGAGCGACGACGGCCGTCACGTTGACCAGGATCGGGCGTAGCAGAACAATCACCAGCGATTGCAGATGAGGGAGAGCCTCTTTCTGGGATACGCTGTCAGCAATTATGCGGGCAGCGGCTTTTCGACACTCACGTAGAACTTTTCCACCGCCATGAGCCTCTGCTTACTCCTGTCACTGAGCCGCTCCGGACTCGGACCAAAGTCAATCTCTGCTTCCAAAGGAGGAGGCGCCTTTTTCCTGTCCTCGGCCTTGAGCTCCTCGATGATTTGCCTCTCTTCTGGCGTGAGCTCGTCCAAGCTGAGATGATCAACCTCGTCGTCTTCCACGTCCCAGCCACGTTCGTACTTGAGAAAGCGTTCACGCTCTTCCCACAGCTGTCGGGTTGCGCGCGTCATTCTCACGCGCGACGAAAAGAGCTCGCCCGCCTCGAGGATAGACGCCGGGATATCACTTCCCTCCCATCTTCGGCTGATGACCCCGTCATAGGCCCCTGCCGTTCCTTTGCCGCCGGCGCTGTTACTGGTGGCGTCCAGAGGTGGGTACATGAAAGGGAAGTTTTGGTTCGTCTGGTAGTTCTGCTTCTTGCCGCCCTTACCTCCGACTCCCGGCGATGGCGGCGGAGATGGAGCGGGCGTGGCGATGTGTACCGGCTGATGCAGGATGGAGGCACCTCCGTTCTGCGCGTGAGGCGGCGCTGGTACGACGCCTTGTGTCGCGCTGCTTCTGAAGGGCTGGTTCGGTAAAGGGGGTAGAAGAGTTGTATAGTCGGCTTCCAGTGGGATGAGGGGCGGCGGAGGGACGTATGCAGGGTATTTGGACGTGATCTCTTGCCGGAACGCGTGGTAATCCAGGGGCGTGGCAGTGATGACCTCGCTCTCCTTGCTGTCCGTGGCCGTCTCGCTTGTGACTCGTTTCAGTTCTTCGAGCTCCTTGGTGCCGCCGAAGACGAGTAAGATGGATTTCCAAAAGAGGAGAAAAATCTGGCAATTCAGCAAAGCCCTTTCGGTATGGGAAACGTCACTGACCTGCGTATGAGGCATAGTGTTTTGCTCGTCCCATCGAAGCTTGGACGTAGCTGTAAGCATAAAGTCGACGAGTGAAGGGTTCAGCTCCACTGAGCCATCGTCAGCCAGCTGAGGGTGATCGACCAGGTGGAAATCACCTACAGAGCTTTCCATACGACGAGGACATGTCGTCAGGGTCGTTGAGCGTTTCTTGAATGGTGATGTACATGATAGTCATAAGGTTCATTAATTCGTCTTGAGCCTCCTGCGGGCTGGCCTGCTGCTGTATGTCGCCAGACCTGTTTCGCGAGTCAGGCGACGAGACGCTTCAAGTTTTGGAGAAAGCACAACGTACCAATGCACCTCGAAGCAATTCCGCAGCGCCTCCCAGATGACGGGCAGACCCTCGAGCGAGGCAAGGCACTCGACTCCCGCCTTGATGGCCTGAAGCTGCGAGGCGCTGGCCACGGACCGCGCCCCAACGGCCGTCAAGCTAGGAACGGCCGTATCGGCCCATCGGCCCAAAACGAGGTAGACGAGCTTCCCGATGGAGGCAGAACGCAGGGCCGCGTCATTGGACTGGACGCCTGCAATGGCCGCCTGAACAAACCTGGCGCGGGTGTCGTTGTCGGCATCGTCCCAAGCGTTGTTGCCGCCTGACTCGAGGTTCCAGTGCCACTCGAAAGCCTTTTGCGCCGCATTAAGGCGCACCCATTGCCAGAATTGATAGACGAACCACTCGTCGATTTCTTCCGCGTGCGGGCCTGTGTCTGCGTAGACAAAGTCGTAGGCCACCGGCTCCTGGCGGTTGACCTCGGCGACGATGCGGCGCAGCTGCTGCAGGGACAGCGAGTCGGTCGGCGCGGGGGGCTGCTGCTGTTGCTGAAGCTGTTGCTGTTGCTGAAGCTGTTGCTGTTGCTGTTGCTGAAGCTGCTGTTGCTGAAGCTGCTGCTGCTGCTGCTGTCTGCCCCGGCCTTGTGCCTGTCCCGGCGGCGGCGGCTGTTGCTGCGGAGGACCGGGCTGAATCGCATTACGGATGAGGCCTGGCCGCATCGGCGGTGGAGGTACGGGCGGTCTCTCGAGCGGCTCGGGCCTGAATTCGGCCACCTCTCCAGTATCTGCCACGTCTTCGGTCGGCTTGGGGGCGTCAGGCGCCTCGGCCGTCGCTCTCGAGGGCCACAAGCTGTTCATGATCCTGGATGCTGAACAGGCTGAGACATATGCTCGCAGGGGGGCACATGATGGGGCCTTGGCCGGAATCGAAGACGGTCGCCGCTCTTTACTCCATGAGGCTCGCTCCTGGGATTCGAGAAGGCTGCGTGAGGTGGGAAGCTGAATGCTGTTGGGTGAGGAGAGGATTCGTTGTAGGAGGTGGCAGGTAGGCACGTAGGTGGTAGGTAGGGAGCTGGGCGCATCACGTGAGGAGCTGCATCACGTGACGGGCTACACTTGCAGGTTGCTTCAACTCGGTTCTGTCTCTTCAACTCTTCGATGTCAACTCCATCATCGTCCTTTCCCTATCTTTGGTTCTCAAACCGAACGCTGCTTTGAAACAATCGCGGGCATCGCAACTGAGTCTCCCGGCGAGATGCCGCTAGCAAAGAGTCTCCCGCGGTTTCCTCTTCACTGTCTCATTTCTCCGTCCCTTGCTGCGAGCGGAGATGGCTTTCCATGGCTGCAGCTGAAGGATCCGGTTCCCTGAATGGCCATTTTCCGCGGCGCGATCGACGTCAGCGCCAAGACACATCGGCCTCGAGTTTGGCCGCCAGAGAGCTTCGTTGGATCGCGGGAGCTGAATCCCAAAGCCTCGTGCTCCCTGTCGGTGGCGTCTGGAGTGTGAGAGTCTCTGTATAAGAAGGGGAGTATGTCCAAGGGAAGATGAACTCTTGCTAAGCCTTGAGTAACGCGTCGTATCGTCTGATCCAAACACAAAGCTCGTCAAATTTGAACCAGAATCATCTTTCATCAACTCTTGTAAGTCCTGAAGAGGGATGCAGGAACTCCCCATTGTCGAGTTGTATATCCCACTCTACTCCATGCACGACATCTACCCCAGAAGTCTAGATACACTACGCTCATCTTGCTAGCAGGAGTTGTCTACAAAATAAAATGAAGCCCATCGCACTTCTCGCCGCCATCGTCCCGCTCGTCGCGGCCGCTAACACTTGCTGGCACAACAATGACTGCACCAGTACGTGGGTGGGCTACGACTGCAAGTGCGCGAATGCTCGCCGCAAGTTCATGGCTGCCATGAAATCCCAGGGCATCAACTGCTGGGTTGGTCCTGGCTTTGGCGTGGGGTGCAACAATGACTGCGGCGGCAAATGTGACTGTGGCCGCAACCACAGCTGGCAGGGCAGCTGCTGAGTACATCACGTCTTTGCTGCCGGTTCTATCTTGAGTCGAGTGCGGTAACGGTTATGTGAGCTGTTTCTTGAAGGAACTGATTCTTGAACATGTGAAGCTGTCTGTCTGTATGTACGCGACCTGTATAAGCACTCAGACAGCAGCCAGATCTTTCGACAGTCTAAGTCCTTGCTTCGACGGCACTGCACTTTCGCGAAAGACCCATTGTGTAGTGTAAAGAAAGCAGGGACCTCTACCTCTAATTATATGTAGGCAAGAGAACACATGTATCGTCGAACAGAATGTTCTACCATATTCGTACTCGTCAGCCAGTCAACGCTCTCAAACCATACGCCGTTCTGAGCAGCACTGAAGCAGAGCCCTCGATTAGTGGAGATGGTCTGTATCCAAGACACCCAAGAAGATCAAGTCGATTCCCGTGCATGCGAGTTCCCAGGCTGCAAGCTCGCCGGGGCTCAGATGAGCAGTCTCTCAGCACCACAAGAACGAGTGCAGCCAGCCACGATGAGGCAAAGTAATCCGCTCCCCCTTGGCCTTGATTTCCCAGTCAACCCGTAAGCTGATTATTCGCAGACCGCATAGTCCGTCCGCAGCAACGCGTCTGAGCCCAAACTCTCTGCAAGCCTCAGGCAGACAGCTTTCGACCGTTGGTGGTATCGCCGAAGGAGCTCAGCCAGTTGGGAGAAAGTGAGTCAAACCAAAGCCGGAGAGACTGCTTGCATCTGGGAACTGTCGCCGTTTGTTGGCCCAGAACAGCTCCAGTAATGTATGCAGTGCGTTGCCTTTTATTCTTCCCGTTTGACGATGACGGTTGGCTAAAGGAACCATTTCAGCTCGAAATAGCATGTCTCGAAAAGCGTTGACCCTCTTTTTTTGAAAAGCTGTCTGGCGTTGCCACCGTGGTTCTAATATCACCACATATGGATACATCTAACCTGCTTCATTAGTCGTGTCGTCATACATAACCTGAAGCCACACCCCTTATACAGGAGAGTCGGCTGCCGCAGACTTGTTTTCCTGCTGGCGCCTGCCCATCTGTTGAAGCTGAACATGATAGTCATCGTCCAAGCTGTCGAGCTCATTGAACGAGCTGACGTTCCTCTCCGCGTTGTGGTTTTTCCGAATCAAGGAGCGCAGGCCCGTGACGACAGACGCTGGCTTCTTTGGTGAATCGCTTCTCAGCGCGTCCTCTGCAGATGATGTCTTCTTGTCAAGTTTGTCATTGCTTTCTCTGCGTCTCCTGTGGGAAATGGATGATACTGCTGCTCCGAGGGACTCGACGCCCCCCTTGAAGACTATAAAGACAACCGGTATGCAACTGCAGACAAAAGCGATTGTCATCTCCAAGTCTCTGAAAAGTAGCCATTAGTTCAAATCTCAGAGGCCTCTTTGTGTGAGAATGCAACTTACAAGACCAAGGTAGTTGGGATAATCTCCCAGCCAAAATCGAGGCCCTGGGAAACGCGGAAAACAGCCCCGACAATTGAAACGGCGCAGGCTCTAAATGACTCTATTAGTTACATGAACGAATATCCGTGAGAAAGACGTACAGGATACCGGTGAGGAAGATGGCGAAAGCGCCGGCCTTCTTCCCGCGCGACGTTTTCAGATCCTTGATCAGTGGCAGAGGGATGGACATGAGGTAAATATCCGATATGGGGTTGAAGACGGAGAGAACTTTGCCAATGGCGCTGCATTTTGAGATGCATTGCAAAAGACCGATAGCTTCCGGAGATATCCGAGTGTCGTGAAGACTGTCTGCTCGGGGTATGCTTGGCACGCAAATGACCAGAACGCCGATGATGAAAGCGGCGTAAGAAGCTATGATGAGGGCGAATCCGATTCTGATCATCCAGGTGACGTGGCGGTCGAGCGGGAATAGTCGATGGTAGAGGGTTAGGATGGTTAGTTTGATGCTCATGGCGGCTACCATGTAGAGGAGGAGCAGCCACATGATGGACTAGAGTTGATGAGTTAGCTGTAGCTGATGATATGAGTTGAGGTGGAGCGAACCTGCATGAGACGGCCGGTGACTTTGGTGACGGAAACATCGTAGAGGTGAACGCCGAATATGCCTTCAGTTGATACATTGTGAAGCACTTGAGTCGTTGCCAGTCAGTAAAGCCAGCGAAGATGTAGTAGAAAGTCTCATCATTGTAGCAACGTACGGGATAAGTTGACAGCCAAGTCGGCGACAATCAAGGCCTACATCAAGACATCAGTGTACGTCTGCAAGACAGCACGCTCATAAACTCACCGCACTAAACACGGCAAGAACTACATGTACGAGCAATTAGACAGCATTCGTCATCCTCAATCACACGCAGCTTACCATCATCGAAACCCAGAGAACGAGTCACAAACGCGCGGGTATAGACTCTCAAGACGGCGAAGAAGACGACCACAGCCATAAAGACGGGTATCAGCTTCGACAGAATCAAGCCATTGGTCACCGGATCTGTAAAGTTGGACGTCACGCCCGGGGGCGGCGGCATGATGGGCACCGTGGCATCGTCCATTGTTCAATGAGGCAGCACGGATGGATGAGGTTGAGAGTTCAACACGTATGTTAGAAAGTTGACATATTTCAATGCTAGCAAGTTGATGAGGTGTGGTCGTCGGACAAATATCTCAGAGCCGGAGCCTTCTACGTGCATTAGTAAAGCTCTGCAAGTTGTTATTGTCGTGCGACTCGACCTTTCAGCTCGGCGTCTTATGCCTCGTTCCCTCTGGCTAAGTGACTCACGCGGATCACACGTATCTTCCGTCACCCCTAAGTCCGGTCGAATAAAGAGACAGGACTGAAGCTGCTTTATGAATACTTTATGCCTTGTCTGCAAGAGGCATCACGTCCGGGCATCTGATTCCTATCTAGGCAAATTACGTCTGTCAGCTGCATGTCTCGAGTACATGCTCTTGGTCAACCTACATGCGTACATATTTATAGATGGCAGAAGCAAACGAGCCGGGCCTTTTGTTGGTCAGCTGTCAGAAAAGACGTCAAGTCCGTCGGGACGTGGTCCGAAAGAGACAACCCGTACCGCGTACGGATAGCTGCTATGGAACAGGGATGAAGAGACTTCTTTCGGGCCGACCGTGTATCACGAATAGAGCAGAGAGGCCGCTTCAACACGGGATACGTCGGAGCATCACGTCAGGAAGTATCCGTCAGCCGCTCGCTATGCCTCTTTGCGTGAAATGTGCCGGGATGATGAATCTCGGTTGGCTGCGATGGCGATTGCAAAGCGGGCAGCCCTGTCATGACCCTGCGACGTTATGCCGCGTTATGGAGTGGATGGGATCCTTGCCTAGTTGTTCTTGATGCGAGAAAGCCTAGGTACTGTATTGGGATGGGAGTCGTTCTATCAATTCTCGCCCGTCGTACATGTGATTGAGTTGTTGCTGTTCTCAGGAAGCCCCGTTCTCATGTCCAGCATCAACTGCCTCTTTCTGACCCTCTACTTTGTACTTCTTACACACAAATGGACTTCGGAGACGTTCGCGGTGCGACTCTCGGCATGGTTGCCTGGCCCTATTACTCTTACCTGCGTCACCACTGCCGTAAGCCTCGCTCCCTGCTCACGCCTGTTATCACTACTATCCGACGGATCCGGACTTCTTCCAGCGAGTCTGTGTCCAGTCGTCATCACCCAGGGTCCCTTCAATTCCCAGCCACATCGCCACATTCGCATGCGGTGATGTGAGACGCTGAACCCTTGATCGAGGATGTCTCGCGAGCCCATGAATGAGCGTTTTGGGATCAAAAGGATATAGAGTCTGCAAAATCAACAACGTTAATAGACTAGACGATTCCACTTACATGTATTCTTACATATAGGCAGATATCATTCACTTACAGAGCTGGTGAACCTGCCAGCAGCGAGTAACTTACTTCAGTCTGTATGCCCAATCGTCGGATGATAGTCACGAACAAACATATCTCAACAAGACATGTCAACATACTGGTTCTCAGCGTTTAAAGTCTCCTTCATCAGGCAGGTCAGCCAATGTCGAGACATGTCGAGCCCCTGGACCCAGATCGCCCCCCAGTTGCTGCCGGTGATCCGAGGCATGCGGCCTTGATCCGTTTTGCACTCTTTCTCGGGTACATAAACAGCGACTGATCAGCTTCGTCAACGCGTGTTTACCTTGATAGTGAATTTGCGAAAAGTAGACATGTCAAAGTCTAACAATTCGTCGTGTCCCTTTCTGCCCTTCAGTAAGACTTGAAGTGCCGAAAAGTTGAAAAGACTGACGGTCGAGGCTGTTACAAGTGCCTCTCACGATGCAGCGTAAAGAGTCGTAACCCATCTTTTGCCATCGTACTCATTCCCAGCCTCTCTGATCCATCCGAGGTTGACACATGAGATGACAGTCGCGTCAGATTCCCTGCAAGAGACAGCCTTGCTTGGCCTCGAATACTATGACGAAATCTCCGGCATGTCAGGTCTCTACTTGCAAAGGCTCTATATAAACTCAGCTCCTCCTACAAGCTTGACAGAGGCGGAGCTGACGCGAAACCGACGTTGATTCGCAGCTAGTTCAGGTCGATCGACAGCATTGAGATTCAGCATGGGTCGCCTCGCCTTCATCGTACGAAGCAATCTCTGCATCTTGAAGATGTGGCTGACTCGACCAGGTTAGCATTGTCATGCTATGCGTTTCGCAGGTAGCCTGCAATCGAATCCCAAGTACGTCCAGCAGTCGACAAGTTGACGGCTCTAACCACTAACATGATTTCAGTTTCGCAACAGATGATCAACACCTTCAGACGATATGCCGAAATAGCGTCAGCCGCCTACGCTCAGAACTGCCCACAGCCCCCTCAAGGCATCCAAATCCTCCGCTACATCGATAATCGGACTTCCAATACGCGGGGCTTCCTTGCAGCTGACCCAAGGAACCAAGAGCTCATCATCTCTCTCCGCGGGACGGACAACGTTGTCGGTCTCATAAGCAACGTCAGGTTCGGCACGACGTTTTACAAGTCGCCTGGGGTAGGGGAGTGTACTGGCTGCGAGGTAAACTTGGTTCGAGGCCTTGTGGGAAAGATGTGTTCTGAAAACGATGGCAGGTTCACAAGGGCTTCATGGATTCATGGAATAGCATCGCCCCCAGTGTCATGGACGGAGTCACGAGCATTCTGCGATCCAGACCCGGGTTGAGAATCACCATCACCGGCCATTCAACCGGAGCTGCACTGGCATCACTTGCAACAGCGTCTCTGAGAGGTATTGGCTTGGTCGTTACGACCTATACCTTTGGTCAGCCACGAACAGGCAACCAGCAGTACGCCGATTATATCGACTACCTGGTGCCTCAGGCGTTTTACCGCATCACTCACAAGGACGACGGCATCCCGCAGCTATCCAAAGGGGGAAGCTTCCGTCACCATTCGACGGAATTCTGGCAATCGACGGACGAAGTCTCGCCTAAGTCCTTTTATCGATGCTTAGGACAGGAGCCTGTTGTATGTCAACGGCCCATGATGAAGACATTTGCCAAAGCTGACATTAACCAGGATTGCAACAACTTCGTGGATGGAAACGGCATCGTCGGCCTCAACATGGCTCATCTGAAGTATCTCGGAGTCTCGATGGGCGACTCGCTCGACCGCGGAGCGTCGGTGTGTTCAAGTGACAAGCCCAAGTTCCTGGACGCTGCGTTCCAGTCGTTGGGCTTCCGGGGGAGGGGGTTGCAACCAAATGGAAAAGCAGTGATGGGTCTGTAGGGGCGTCTATTCGTACGACTATCCGAGACGGCTGGCGGGACGGGACGGTCTGGCGAGGCTCTGCGTGGCTGGTCGGTGCCTGTTCTGGTGTATGTTTTGGGCTTCTCTAGTTGCTTGAGACGGTAATTGTAGCCTGGACTGTCTGCTTTGGCCTCGAAGCCAACTCGGATGATGTCAAGTTGTCTTGGAAGCCTGTTTATTCGTACCGAGCCGGTATGCCATTACTTCGAGTTGCCGTCAAGTCATGCTTCTGAAACATTCAAGTATTGACACCTAGTTACCCAACGGTTACCCAAGTGAATCCCCCTCACTCTAACAAGCCAGTCGATAGTGCTGGACGAAAACAGCTCGGATCGTCCTCTGTCTCGAACACTCTTTAGCGCCCAGCTAACCACGAACAAACAACTCGACTCACCCAACATTCCACCTCTACCCTCAACTCGTAATTAAACCCCAGCAAAACAATGAACCCTCTACCATCGACAAATTCGCCACGATGCAGATCCTCGCCATCGTCGTCGCAGCCGCCATCACATACTACCTCTACCAAAGGAGCCAACGGGACTCTACGACGGCAAGGAAGAAGACCAGCCTCCCCCCCGTTTGCAACTACAGCGATCCTAGCGGTCTGGTCGGCCTGGTTCAGTGCCTGCAGGCCAACAACCAGGGTCGCTTTCTCGAGTTCGTTCAGGGGCATATAGATGCGGTGAGGCAACGCGTAGGGCGGCCTCTTCGGACGGTAGCTTTGCGCGTCTTGTTTGCTCGCGATGTCATCTTTACCTTTGATCCTGTCAACATCCAGGCTATCCTATCTTCCAAATCTGACGATTACCGCTTGAGTGATGGCCGAACCAAGGGCTTCAAGCCGTACCTCGGGAATGGAATTGTGAGTTGCCCGTGCTCTGCTGATCAAGCGTCCCTCGTCTAATATCTAGCTTTAGTTTGCCGCCGAAGGCCACGATTGGGAATTCTCGCGAGCCCTGCTTCGTCCACACTTCTTCCGGAGCAAGATCCATTTCAACAGCGGAGAGAAGCACGTTCAGGCATTCATCTCAGCTCTTGAACAGCGTCGATCGAAATCCTGCGGCTGGACGCAGTTCACAGACATCCAAGAGTTGTTCTTCCGCTACACGCTCGATTCAACCATCGACTTTCTCTTCGGACGAGATATAAACAGCCAGCTCGGAGCAGACGACGGGAAGCTAGCCGAAGCCATTCACCAGGCTCAGAGTGGAATCTCACTCGCCGCCACATTGGGCCCCTTGAATTGGTTCGCTCACACGCGGAAATTCAAGCGTGCCGTCCGGACCATCCACGACGTCATCGACCCCTGGATCCTCGCCGCCATTGAGCAGCGAGACAGACAGGGACATACAGAGCAAGACGATAGCAACAGCTCTCTGCTCGAGACGCTGACCAGCCAGACGCGAGACGCCCCCAACCTGCGCGGCCAGCTGCTGAGTCTCCTAGCCGCTGGCCACGACACAACAGCCTCGACGCTGTCCTGGTTCGTCGTCCTCATGGGCGATGCGAGGAACGAGGCTGTGCTGCAGCGGCTGAGGGCTGCCGTTATCGATGTCTTTGGAGAGCATTCTGACGGCGAGGAGATTACGTTTGGAAGGATTAAGAGCTGTCAGTACCTGCAGTGGTGCATCGACGAGACGCTGCGGCTGTATCCTTCGATTCCGATGAACCTCCGGATCGCTAAGAGGGATACCGTGTTGCCGACGGGGGGCGGAGAGGATGGGCTGTCGCCGATATCGCTGCGGAAAGGAGAGGAGGTGAATTTCTCGGTGAGTGGCTGTTTCTGCATCTCTCCCTCTCTCTCT
This sequence comes from Ophiocordyceps camponoti-rufipedis, assembly GCA_002591395.1. Classification (NCBI taxonomy): domain Eukaryota; kingdom Fungi; phylum Ascomycota; class Sordariomycetes; order Hypocreales; family Ophiocordycipitaceae; genus Ophiocordyceps; species Ophiocordyceps camponoti-rufipedis. The sequence goes on along the minus strand of NJES01000050.1, from coordinate 9,124 downwards.
TTATATATACATGTATACTGCTTCTGTGTTTCCATATTCTTCTCTTATTCTCTTCTCGTCTCCGTCTCCGTCTCTCTCCCTCTATATGTATATAGACGTTCATCACTAACACCACCAGGTTCACCTCCTGCACCGCTGCAAAGAAATCTGGGGCCCAGACGCACACCTCTTCAGGCCCGAGCGATGGGCAGAAAGGCCCTCCCGGTGGGAATACCTCCCCTTCAACGACGGCCCTCGGAGCTGCATCGGCCAGCAGTTTGCCCTGGCACGCATCGCACACATGATGATCCGGCTGCTGCAACGTATTGACGCAGTGGACGCCTCGGAGCTGAATGCTACCAGACAGCGGATAACGCTCGTCAACTTGCCGGCTGAAGGCGTCCCCGTCAGACTGAGATTCGTCAACTAGACGAGGAACGGGAGGCCATTCATATCGAAGAGCCTGTTACGAAGAAAACTTTTATTGACTACACATTAAGAGCTCTACTCTGGTATCCTGAACGTGCGTCTCGCCGCCAACAAGTCCATCCTCCCTTTGTACAAGGTAGCAGCAAGATTCTGTCGAATATCGTCTGTGAATAAAGCCAGAAACTCATCGTCTAGCTCCATTGATGTAGTCGCCTTCTTGGAGCAGCCCTTGTCCTGTACGACGCCATCAAACCTATCAGCCAGCCACTTCAGCGCACCAGAGGCCCCCACGATGGCAAAGCTGGTGTGCGAGAGGTCTCGACCCGTGTTGATGAGCTGCGTTATGGACGCTCCGTCGGAGCAGTAGCCGTCCAGCCGGTAAGACGTGTCGTAGAAATTGGCGAGCAAGTCGGCCGTGGCGTGATACCAGTAGATGGGGATATCAGACGGAACCTTGAGCTTTGTTGACTCGTCTGGAGTTGGCGTGATGTCGAGGAAGCTCGTGTTTCGGAACCAGGAGAGAACATCGAGGTTGGAGAAGAAATTGAAGTTGCCATCCGTGCACTGGTGTAATGGCAGGTCGAAACTCTCTCGGTATTCAGGTTTGAGCATCTCGTCGACGACGTCTTGGAACTCAGGCCGAATGGCGGCATACATGTGGATGAGAATGGGGATGAAACCGGCATAGGGCGACTTATTCACAATCAAGGCTCTCAGCTTGTCCAACGGATTCATGTAGATGGGGGCTCCTCCGATGGCAGCTCCCGCGATTCTGAGCTCTGGTGCGTACTCGGGCTGAGCCTGAACAGCCCGGAACGTGGTAGTGCCTCCGCCCGAATAACCCCATAAAGCAGCCGTGGCGTTCTTATCGACGAGGCCCGAGTTGAGTGAGGCTCGGACACCGTCGAGAACGGCATGCTCGGGCAGTCTGTCTTTGAGTATAGTTGCATTTGGGCCGCCAAAGTCGGGGACCACGACGTTGAATCCGCGTGAGAGAGCTGCCTGTACGAAGAGAAGCTGCACCTGCGATGTGGGCGAGTCGAGCAACGGGTAGGCCTTTGAGGCGTTGAGGAAGCTGAAGGACGGGGCGCAGTCGATGGTGACGGTGTGAACGGCCGTCTGGAAGGAGACGAGGGTGCTTCGGTTGGCGTTTTTGGGAATCAGCAGCGTTGCTACCGTTGCTGTGTTGCTGTTGTCTTCGTCGGTTGTCGTGTAGAGCAGCTGGTAGGTTTCGGCTGCGTAGTCCATGTCTGACACTGCCAGCGGAGATGGAGCCTTGCGACTCCTGAGGATGGTTCCCGGCGGCAGGTTGCTGATGTTTTGGGGGACGGTATAAAAGTCATCTTGGCTTGGGGGGACGACTGTGGTGATGTTGCTGTTGTTGTTGTTATCGATGGTGGGTTGGCTGTCAGCCGAGCAGACGGCGAGGAGAAGGGTCCAAACTTGAAGGAGAGTGTGACGCATTGTGAAGAACGAATGAGGTTACGGCGATTCTATGGGATGAATGCCAAGGGTCTTTATACATGTAGTCTTTATTGTTGAGCGCTTCATTGGCGTTTGGCTGTGTCTGGGAAGTCGAGGCTGCCGCGGATTCATGTTTTAAAGAGAACTGGCTTACATGTAATGAGGCGGGTGGCGAGCACCCGAGATGATGAACAGATTCAACCAACTCATAAATGATAAAAAAAGTCGCAACATGATTCTCTGAAAGGTGCCTGCCTGTATTGAGACCATGTTGCCTGCGACATTACATGTACGTCTGATGCATACCCTCCAGGCAGAACCCTTCAAACCACATGGTGTCTCGAGTCTCGCGGAGAGCCGGTATGAGTTAGTCGCGTTCCGATACGACTCTAAGAATACATGTAGGCTGCCGACAAGCCACAACGAATGCAAGTCGCCGGACTTGGGATATGAGATTCCGAAGCGAAGCTGACTGTCTCAGGTTATACAACGTTCCCGTCCCGGGGAAGAGAACGGGCTGAGAGCAACATCGGATGACGTCTCAGTCTGTATGTGAGATAAGAGGTCTCAGGCTCAGCTGCCATGGCCAACATGAAGTCCAGTCCTTTTAACCTAAATTGTAGAACCCAAGATCAGAAAAGAAATTGCCAGACCCCACCACAACGATGGGATACATAGAATCCATCTGAGGCTCATCATGCATGTACTGCCGGCGGTAAAGCTTGCAGAACGAAAGAACAGGCGTGTTGCATTCCCTGCTGCCAGACCATACATCAACGTTCAAGCGAATGCAGTTGTAGGTACGCTGCTGAAAGAAGCGCTGAAACTCTCTCTCATGAACGTAGAGCATGCTATCCGATGGACGACGCAACGGAGGGTACTCGTCGGCATGCTGGCAGACGTAGACGGGACCGCATAGGCAGTTGAAGTCGCCGGGGCGGGGGCAGTGTGTTGTTAGGAGCTTGCAGTAGGCGTTGACGGTGGCGAGCTGGGCGATGAGAAAGAGGAGGGACTTCATGATTTTGATGGTGTTTCCGCGGTGATGATTACTGGGGATCTTGAAGAGAAGAGGGGTTATAAATACTTTGCCATGGCGAGCAGAGTTAAGGAAAAGTGGCTTGATACCTTGAAGGTTAAGGGAGAGCGGAAACGAGGTTGCAGGATGGTGAACTCAAGTGGGAAACTCTCGTTTCTATGCTGCCTTGTCGGGCTCTCGGGGGGATGTCTGTTATCGACTTCATCGAGGCTTCATGCTACTGTAATGTAAATTGCCTTTTAATTTCCATGCAAGGGGACTGGCATAAATCATGTCGTCAGCTCTAAGCTTAGATGCCAGGTCTCATGCTTATATGTAATTAACTCGCTGCGGCGTCGGGACAGTTCGCTGTAAATGTATGCTCAGACAAAAGCACCAACAGCAAGGTCCAGCGTATAACAAACATACATATATACTACATACAATAAACTTCAAATACATACTCTTCCCTCAAAGAGCCTGCAGACGTGAAGCCGTGCCATCCATCCAGGTGTCGGACACGAGGCCATCTCGGCACTTCTGAAGGCACATCAGCCTCAGCCAACATGGGCCCTCACCCACATGAAGCCAAGAGCAGTGACGAGGGGAATTCGAAGCAGCACATGGTTTCCCTTGGCGAAGCATGGGCTCTTTTCCATGCATCGAGTACTTTGTATACTCTACGCTGCTTCCCAGTTGACAAAGATGCAGTCCACGAGCGTGATTTCAGTGTATTGACAGTTGTCGGCGTGGGATTGATAACCTTCAAGACGCGCGTTCGGAGTCGACGGCGGTGAATCAACGAGTAATTAACAAGTAAGCTCGCTCCTGCAGTGGGGATACCAGCCCAACGCCGACTGCACGATATGCCCCATGTAGGAAGAGCCCAGCATGACATTTGCCGCAGGCATGGGGAAACTCCTGTGGCAGCGGTTCTTAAAAGCATATCTGGACCTTTGCTGCGAGTCTGCGTTCTTCTCTTGGCCGTGCTGGACGCGTGTAGTCTTTTGTTTCGAGGCCCGATTGGACTGGGATGACAGTCTTGGCTGGCTTATGCTGGTGTTTGCCGGTTTGTTTTGCGAGAGCTTAGTTTGACGACGTGTGGAGGTTTCGGGAGGATTTACGGGAAAGGATTGAGTAGCGTGTGTGTCATTGTTTGTTCCTCCTTGCGTTGGGGGCTTTGAGACCCATGGATCCATGATGGGGGATTCCAGGTTCAGGATGAAAGGCCTGTAGATCAAGATGGTTCCTGGAAGACAGATGCGAAGACAAGAACAAAGCCAATTTGACACATATAATCCCTTAATCATCCTTTATCATCGAGCTGCTTGGTGTAAATAGTTCAATTCAATGGAACAGGAATTTCTATCGACCTTTAGCTTCCGTCAAACTCTGCAGTATTAGATTGTAGCAGCGGCAATAACATGTCTCCTTTCAGCCGTAGAGACATGCTCATTATAATATACATGTCAAAAGCAGAACCAGACTCGCTTATCGTAGACGGTAGTTTACAAGAGCATCTCTGCAACGACTCTCGGACATACAAGCAGCAATAAGATGTAACCGATGATGTTGTATCCCGTCTATCCTCCCGATAGCATAGTCGTATACCCATGTTTACGTCTGGTATCTGGTAATGTTTGCCCTGCTTCTTACGTTTCTATCGTCAAAGAAGCAATCATCTCATCTCGGACATTACACATATCAGTGTGTATTCGCTGATCAAGAAGACACCACAATGACACTCTATAGATGACAGACGCAAAAGAAGAAGCCAAGCTGACATGTTGATACCAAAACAACGAGTAAATATCCTCGCCAATCTTACCTACAAGCCCCCCGTCAGCATCGACAACACCGCCCAATAACCCCTATAAGAGGAATCCACAGCAGGCCACTTCCATGACCCTGCTGCCCTTGTTCCTACACCGCCCACGCCTCCATCTCCGGATCCGGCCAAGCACGCGCAGCCAAGGCCTTTGGATGTCAGCTCAAGCAGGCACGGGGGAAGCAGGGGGGGCTCGGTCGAGGCCTCGGATCAGCATCTCGGGGGAGGGGCGCCTCTTTCTCTAATGTGAAGAGTATGATGTGGTCATCAGGTCATGTCTATGCTCTAGCTGTGTCGCCTCGGCGGCAGAGGGTTACGCAACAGGTTATATCTTGATGCATGAAGATACACAAAGGTAAACCTTGTCAAAGAAGTAATTGAGTCCGATTCCCGCGCGGCCCACGGAGAAGCAGAGCAGAAAACATATACAGCCGTGAAATCCTCTCGAGCTGAAGGAGTTGATGGTTGGAACAAAGTAACCTACTTGAAACATTGATAGCCTTCTCCCTTCAAGTTTAAACTCAACTCGTCGTCAACCATGAAGCTTACTTACACCCTCGCCACGGTGATAGCAGCCCTCGGCCCCGTCCGGGCAACTCCCTTCTCCTTTGCCTCGATCGGAGAATTCCTGTCGAGCCCGCTGCAGCACATTGGCATCTCCAGCAAGGGAGGCACCTGCTGGCACCCGAGCCGGTGCGTCAACAGCTACAGATCGTGTGTGAACTGGTGTCACAATCGGCACGTCTCCCACACCTGGGGCGGGACCTGCGATCGCGGCACGTACGTGTGCTGCTGCCGGTCCAAGTGATGAATGATGGATATTGGAGTTCGGGATGGCCGACGGGATGGGTTCGATACGGGGGGATGAACACGGCTTAATGCTAGGGAGTGCAGGGTTGTTTTTAAAAGATAGTCTGGGCACAATGGATCGATCGGTCTCGAGCTCCGTTGCATCGGCTCAATGTGATGCTACGACGAGAGAGTACGAGGAAGCAGGTTACAGTTCCCTTGGCAATGACTCACAGAATCGTGCGTGCCTCGATTCTTATTGATGCCAGCGTAGCATCTGCCGGCAATCATCAGGGTTACATACCTATGTTGGCTTGCCTTGCCCTGGCAGAGAGCAACATACACAAAGAGGTTCCAACGATGACACCCATGACTATGTTGACTTGACGAAAGCCTACCCCAGTACATTTTTGTGGTAATTAACACCGAGGACAATACAAAACCGTCGATTCAAACATGTGACGAGACCAAGGCAAGCCTCCTGCTCTCAGGGCTGCTGCAGACACCACAGAAGAGTAAAAAAACAGCACAACAAAACAAGAGTAATAGTGGCAAAAAATAATAATAAAACGCCCCGTCATGATTTCACAGAATCCGTCTCGTCACCTCACGTCATTTCGTAGCCAGACGCACCGAATCGAAGATGCCGAAAAGATCAACAAGTCAAGCCACCTCCCGACCAAAAAAAATAAAAAAGAAAAGAAAAAAATCCACCACAACGAGACAAAGAGACAAGAGAAGAAAACAACAAAAAACGCCACGAGCTCTCGGGCGTCACGCGACCCAAGCCCCAGCCGAACCGGTAAAGGAGAGGAAACCCCCCCCCCCCCCCCCCTGGTCTTTGTGTTTCTGTTGGGCTCAGGCGGTGTGTCGGGGTTCAGGGCGGCTGCGTGCGTGGCGTCTGGCGTGCGTCAGGCTGTGAGACGGGCTTGTGGGGGGGGAAGAGAGGGGGCCGAGAGAGATGTGCTGATGCTGTTGTGCTTTGTTGACGGGAGATTGAAGAGGATGGATAGCTGGGATAAAGATAAGGGAAAGGGGGAAGCATATGTAGGATGATGCATCGTTTGTGGCCGCGAGCTTGGCGTATGTCAGGAGGCGGACTGAGACATGTTGAAGGAGAACGAACGAACGAAGAAGAACAAGAACAAGAACAAGATGAACATGACGAGGGACATAATATGTAGTATACAAAATGCAAAAACAAAAATGATTGAATGAAAGCTAGGTAGTAGGACCCCAGGAGTAGTTGTTCATCGACTCAAACGACCCCCTCGAACCACCCCCATAAACACTCCCGCCAGGCTCATTCTTCAAAGGCGGCACCCCCCCTGAATTCTTGTACGGCTCGTGGGCAAAAGAATAAGACCTGGTATCCGCATAAGCCAGCCCAGAAGCCGCGTGGTCAGAAGACGAAGACGAGCTGGTGGTAGGCGTAGCAGCCGCCGTCCCCGAAGAACTAGTCGAGGGCGTCGTCGTGGCCCACGAGCTGGGCGGCGGGTAAGCGGACTGAGAGGAAGAGCCCGGCTCGCGGTAGGGACCGTATCGGTACTCGCTCGACGAGTCCGTCGTGGCCGTCAGCGAGCCTGTGCTGTGGACCGACTGGTGGCTCGACTGTCGGGGGCTCTTTGATGGGCGAGGGTTGCTGTCGACGTAGCGTGGCATGCTGAAGCCGGCGTCGGAGGAGCCGTACGAGTAGTGAGAGCGGAGGGACGATGAGGCTGCGTCGGCGCCGGGGAGTGGGAGCGGGACCGTCGTTGGGAGCGGCATCTCGGTCGTCTCGGTGGTGAAGCCGGTGGTCAGCTTCGGGTAGGAGTCTGGGCCGAGCGTTGTCGATGGGTAGCCGGTTGGGTTGGAGGAGGTCCAGGGGTAGGAGCTGCGGGAGCAAACGTCTCCGGTCAGCCTGTGTCTCTCTCTGTGTGTCTCTCACTCCTCTTCCTGTCCTCGACATCCTCCAGCCTCGATCCGTGTCTCTATCTGGGTATCTAACTAGCTATCTATCTATCAAGAACAACTATCAAGCTCAAGTAACCTCTCCTGTTCCTCCTCACTTCCCCTTTTCCTGCTCCCCCCCTTTCCATCCACGTCCAACCCGTAACCCCCTTCCCTTCTCTCCTCTCCCCCCCCTCCCTTCCCCCTCTCCCCTCCAACCTCTCGTTCGTCTATATCGGGGTGGTGACGACGACTTACTTAGACCGCAGCGAGCTCAGCGATCCACCTTGCGGCTTGGGCGGGCTGAAGGTAAACGACGAGCGCGGAACCTGCATGTCGATGCCCCTGGCTTTGGCATCCTGTCGCAGGCTGAGAGCACTGGCGACGACTCCGAGGCCCGTCTCGACCAGGGCCTGACCGCGGGAACCGGCGCTGGATCCCAGGAGGGGAATCTCCTTGCGCGCCTGAAAGTTGCGAGGGCTGCGGCCACGGACGACGATGGGCGCCGTCGTCGACTCGGAGAGAAGCACCTTGGAACTGTCGGCGAGGGTTCCGAAGACACGGAGATGGAGGATGAAGTGCTGCTGCAGCTCTTTTCTGCGTCCGTTGTTGGCCGTTGCTCTGCTCAGAGTGTTGTTTAGCACATGGCCAAGGGGTATAAGGGGGGGAAGGATGGGAGATCCTACATCCGGAACTGCAGACGACGCCAGCCGATGGGATAGACGGCCAGCTCGCCCTCTGTATCGGTCCCGTCGTCGGAGAAGGGAATCAGCGGCAGCGTGGGCGGCTCCTGGTCGGGCGCCTGGTTGATCTCGGGCGAGTTGGGCGGAGGAGTCTTCCAGGGGATGACGATGAGGCGGACCGCGTTCCCGTCGACGGACTCGATGGCGGAGATGGCCAACTCCATGGTAGAGACTGGAACCGTCTCGTTGGCCTCGTTGACGACGGATAGCTGGCCACGGGGAATGACGAGCGAGCCGCTGACCTGGAACAGGTTTCGACGGTAGCAGGTCAACTCGGGCTGGATGACGGATCCGTCGCTGGCGCTCGACGGCTGCTCCGAAAGGAAGAACATTCCGTGAAGCTGAGCCGAGAGCTCGAGCTGCTGGACACGACCATGGGCATCCACGAGAGCCGTCTTGTCGTGGGAGCGACGGAAAGCCAGCATCTTCTGATCCTGGTTGACGTTGAGGCGCGATCCATCCTCGCGAAGATCCTGGACCATCTCCTGGTACGCGGGCGGAGGCTCAGCCTGGGAAAAGGACCGCTTGAGGTTGGAGTAGCTCGCGTGCCGGTCGTAGGGCTCGTCCTGCTGCGAGTAGCCGGCGCGGTAAGGGGGCGGATAGGCCTGGTGATGGTGGTGATGGTGGTGATCCATTGCTCCTCCGCTCCGGGGACGGCCTGCTGCCGATGAGCTGTGGAAGGCTGCCGAGTCCATGACGCCTCCCAGACGGGTGGGGAGCTGCGTCGAGCCGCTGTAGTTGGACCACAAGCTGGCGTGATGAGCTGGTTCGCCTCTCAGCTCCGTCATGGTGGCCGGGTAAGCTGTCGTGGTCATCATGAGCTCATGTCTTGATGGCGAATAGACACGATATGTACAGGCGGCTGGTTGCCGGTTATTGAGTCGTTGGGTGTGTGTGAGTGTGTGTGTGTATGTGTGTGTTTTATGTGTGTGTGTATGTGTATGCGTG
>NJES01000005.1:0-103010 GCA_002591395.1 Ophiocordyceps camponoti-rufipedis | reverse complement strand
ATCACCACACCAAATCCCAAACCCCTACCCCCCAACCCCCCTCTCCATCACCATATCCTCCACCGCCCCCCGCCGCCCATCCTACAACCCCTCCCTCCGCAACACCTCAACCTCCATCTTCTACCTCCTGACCCCCAACCAACCCATCGGCCACTTCCACCGCAACCGCAGCCGCATCATCCACACCTGGGTCAGCGGACGGGGCCGCTACGTCCTCATCCACCCGGACGGCCGCGTCGAGGCCTTCGTCGTCGGTCCGGATGTCGCCGCGGGGGAGAGGATGACGTGGGTTGTCGAGTCGGGGGTTTGGAAGGCGAGTCATCTGCTGGAGGAGGATGTGGAGGGTAGTTGTGAAGAGGGGCTGCTGGTGTTTGAGACTGTTGTTCCGGGATTTGAGTATGATGATGTTGAGTTTTTGAGGGCGGAGGTGTTGGCTGGGCTGGTGGAGGGAGAGGGAGAGGGTGAGCTGTCGTGGCTGCTGCGAGGGGGGTAGAGTCATTAGGCTGCTGTGAGAAGACGAGTATGAATCTAGCTGCTTCTCAAAGAGTGAAATCATCAGGCTCCTGGGATCGGACACGTAAGAGTCTAGTTGCTGCGAGAAGACAGCATCACCCGGCTTCTACAACCCCAATCCTAACAACAAAGCCACCACAACTTCATCTATAAAAACACATCAACACGAAAACACTACAGCCCCCCCTCCCCATCAAAAGGCTTCCTCCCCCACACAACCCAAACCGGCATATAAGCATGAACCCCCCTATCCGAAACCTCCCTCCTGACCCCCACAAGCCCAACCCCAATCTCCGCCGCACTCCGCCCATAGACCCGATTAAAGGCCCGCAGCGAGAAGCCGCTCAGGCCGCTCAGCATGTTCCTCTCCCACAGCCTCCCCAGCTCGCGCTCGTCTTCGGCCTCGCTCCACGGGTTGAGCGGCATCTTGTAGGTGCGCACCTGCACGTCGACGAAGCCCACCCTCTTGAGCATCTCCGGAAGCCTCGAGCCGAGGATGAAGGGCCGGTGCGATTTCTGTCCTGCCGTTGTTAACTCGCGGAACCAGGTCGCCAACGGTCCGCCCCAATCCAGCGTATCGTCATCGCAAGCAACCACACTATCCATCTCCTGCGCCTCAAACCACCCCCCGGGGACCAGAGCATCGATGGCCTGCCTGGCAATCTGCCTCTCAAAGTCCGCCCAACACCCCGCCGTAGCCCGCGTATGGATATAATCAAACCGCTGAGAATACTCCCACGGATCCGAACTATCCTCGACGAAGAAGGACACGTTGGGCGGCACCTCGTCGGGCTGTATGGGCGACAGGTCCGTAGCCACGACGCTGGCATCCGGGAACAAATCGCCCATCTGGATGGCCCAGTCGCCTATCCCCGTCGCAACGTCAAGCACCATCCGAGGCCGCGAGATGGGAGCCAGGAACAGCCGTCCGCCAAGGAGACGCCGCAGGGCTAGACCCTGCAGCGCAAGCCTCTCCCTCTCCAGCGCGTCATTGGGGAAGGCGTACGCTGGGGAGACGGTGATATTAGCTTCAAGAACCGGTGTGAGAATAGGGAATAGGGGGGGGGGGGGCTCTCACATCCAGCCCTGTAGGCATGATACGTCCTCCCAAACTCCTCGGGAAAAGCCGTGACGCTCTCAGACAGCGAGACAGAAGAGTCAACTCTAGCCCGCGTCAACTCAGTTCACATGATGAGCAGATGAGCAACATATGTAAGAGAGAATGAGTGAATGAGAGAGAATAAAAGGCATCTCACATCCTCCCCTCCCCAGCACACTCAAAGGTAAACTCGAAGCCCTCAAGCCCAATCCTCGCCATACCAGCTCAGCACCAGCAATCCCTCTCCCAAAGCCAAGCATGAAACAAGAAGAAAGCCAAACCAACGACGCCTCTCAGCCAAACCAACTCTTTGCCCCCTCACGTGCCCTCCCCCCCCTCCCCGGTTCGTAAGCCCAGCCCAACACGCCTTTCTTTTTCCCAGCCCGACGTATCATCATCATCATGCACCCAACACACAGCCAGCCATCCAACTCCCCACGCACCGGGACCCCGGAAGCTGAGCGAATACGACGGCTCACCTATTCACGTTTCGTATGTATGCATGTATGTGTTGGTACCTGTTATGTATGGATGCCCTGTTTAGGTATGTATGTAGGTACGAATACGCTTCGTCCTCTCTTCCATTCATCTCACTCGTCCCGACAGCTCGGTATGGGGGCCGTCGATACCAACTCGGCTATCGTTCCGATCAATCCGGCTGAAGAAGTCGTGCATTTGATAGCCTGAGAAAAAGGAATCCTCGGTTGTAAGCCTGCTATCACCGTCCGTGTCCTGGTCCGTATCATTCAACTCCTGGATGACGACAGCGTCCGTGTCCAACCCACAAAAGACCCTCTCACCTTACATGCAGCCATGTAAATTCATCTCACCCTCTTCTCTTCTATATACACCATCTCCACGAGCCCATCCCGGCCATCCCCAGCTTCATAACAAAAGAAAAGAAAAAAAAAAGACTCCCTCATTACATCCAAGCCTCGCCCTCGCCTCGTACACGACCTCCCAGGGTATAAACAGTACATCCCAGAAAAGGGGGAAAAAAACAAAAAAGAAAGACGGCCATGACAGAGGCCCGAACCGCGTGACAAAACATGACGCCCATCGTCACCACCCTGCCGGCTAGTCAACACGAGGCCGGGCTGCCGCAAGCCTCGCTCCCGTTCATGGGCGAGAGGTACGTCGTGTCGATGCGGAAGATCCAGTCCATCTTGTCGCGCTCCGACCGGGCAGCAAACAACCAGGTGTTATCAGTCCCGTAGATGGCGAAGACGGCCGCGTGGAGACGTCGACTCCGCGCGCTCTCATCGCCCAGCAGGCCGCACACTTCAGGCGACGAGTCGACACGCGCGTTGCGGAGACTGACGAGCGCCACCTCGTCGCCGTCCGAGGCCGAATGGATGTGAAGATACGGCCTCCGCAGCTCGACGAACCGCTTCACCCATCGCTGTGACGGGCCCGAGTCTGACGGGACCAGCAGGTAGCCGCCCCGGAGCACCGTCGGGTTCTTGGGCACCCGGACCACCGTCGCCGCCAGCCGGGCCGCCGTCGAGGCTGACGGCAGCTCGGGCGCGATGCCGTTGCAGGGAGACGCCGTGTTGGCCGGGCTGAGGATGCGCACGAGGGGGTCGGGATACTTGGTCCAGAGGGCGAGGCACTTGGCGAGGAGTCGCGTCTGGCTGCTGTCGTCGAGTCTGATGGTGTCGTCGTCGTCGGCGGGAGGAGGAGACGGAGAAGGAGGAGGGGGAGGAGAGCCGTCATCTTCCTCCTTGATGGACGGTGCCTGCGACGTCGAGGGCGTATCGTTGAGCACGTCGTCGTCGTCGTCGTCATCTGCCACTCGTCGGGGAGGCGGAGGAGGAGCAGGGGGACAGGGTGAATCAGGGGTCGATGACTCGTCCTCCCCCTGAGTCTGCCACCGAACCCCCATGGTCTGCAGCGTCGTCTGCATCGCACACACTTCGGCCACGCGTCTCCTCCGCTTCCGCGCTGCGATGTAGTCGCTCACCAGCGATACCCCCCTCGGCGCCCATCGAACCAGCTTCTCCTCGCCCTTGACGTAGTCGTGCCGGCTGCTGGCCCGCCAGAGATCGCCAGCCCGCTTTACCGGCACCGGCCGAAGCGTCAGCGTAAAGATGCCCGTCGACGACCGCACGAAGCGGACCTGCTGGAACCACAGGGAGCCCAAGACCGATGGTTGGCGCACAAAGGTTCGAGATAGGACCTGGACGCACACCTTTTGCGCGAACCGCATCGGCTCAGCCAGCTTGTCCGAGCTCATCTCCCACGATACCGTCATCTGCACCCGATACCGGTCCGCCGTGACTCGGTCCAGCAGCAGCGAGTTGTGCAGGCTCGAGTCCCATTGGGCCGTCAGCGTCACCGACCGCGTCCCGTTGGCCCGGTCCCGGAAGACGGGCTCGCCGGCCAGACTCAGCGCCACGTCCGGTCCGTGTCCGCCCATGTCCGGCGTCTTCCCGGCCGAGTCTACCAGCCGGACCCGGCCGACGCGCACCGCCGTGACCCGGCCCCAGGGCAGAGCGTCGCCGGAACTGTGCGACAGGCTGACGTGGATGCGCCGCTGCAGGCCCTGGTGCAGCTGAAAGGTGCCCGTGTCCAGCTCGCTCGTCTGCGTCACCTCGACCGGTCGGTACTCGCCGTCCTCGCCCAGCTCCAGCAGCTGCAGCCGCGACAGCAGGTCGTGCTTCTCGGGCGTCAGGAACTGAGACTCGCTGAGCCTCTGCTGGCCGCCGCTGGCTCCGTCTCTCATGTCGTCCCAGCTCGTCAGCTTGTCCAGGTGCATGGCCGAGACGCGAGCAAACAGGGCCACCCTCAGCGTCACGTCGCGAGGCGCCGACAGCGGAACGCTCATGTTGTGGACGCTCTCGAACCGGATCGGGCCCTCGTCAAAGTCGCGGATCATCTGCGTCGTCGTGATGCCCTCCTCCTCGGGGACGCCCGGGATGAACAGCTGAGCGTGAACGTCGCTGCCCTCGCGCTCTGCGAATCCCACCAGCTCGCGCATCACCACGTTGAACTTGAGCCGGCTCGAGGGCGCCCGCGCTGCCGACGGCTCTAGCGATAGCCTCACCATGCCCACGGCATGCGTCGTGTGCGGCGAGAACACCTCCAGCCCCAGATCGTGAACTCGGCTCTCGAACACGGCCGCCAGCGGCACGTCGACCTCGCCGATGAGCGTGTAAGACGGCATGGCCGCCTCGGCAAAGGCGTTATCCAGGCTCAGGTGCTGCGCGTACTCGGGCTGGTCCAGATACTGGTGCATCTGCCGCATCTGTCGCAGCCGGTCCTGCAGCTTGTCGACGCTCCAGAGACGAACCACGCTGTTGCGGTAGTCCATGACGCGGATGCCGATACACGGCTTGGCCGCCTCGTCCAGCGCCGTGTCCTCGCCCTCGCCCGTCAATCCGTTGAGGACCATGTCGTACGAAGAGCACAGCGCGTGTCCGACGTCGACCACGGTGAACTGGAAAACGACGCTCTCGTTGAGCTCGTTGCTCATGATCTGCGCCTCCTTGAGCATCGCAGCCTCCTGAAGCACCGACTCGGCCATCTTGACGAAGCGTCGTCCGCGCCATCTCCGCAACGTCGTCCGCGCCCGTGAAGCCTCCGTCTCCGTCAGCAGTCGCCGTGCTGGTGCCGGCGATGGCCGCTTGATGCGCTCCTCGTACCGCTCGCGCTGTAGCTCCAACTGCCTCTGCATCTCCTCGAGCGCCGCCTCCATCCGCGCCTTTTCGCGCCGCATCTCCTCCACCTCGACCGCCTCCTCATCGGCCGGCTTGGGCGTCGACGGCATCGTCAGCGCCGTGTCGAGCGAGAAGTTGTCAATCGTCCCCGTCGACATGTACTTGTCGCGCAGCTGGTACGACGTCACCGACTCGTCGTCACCGTCGTCGCGTAGAGGGTTGACGCGTTCGGCCCGCGCCCGCTGTACGTCCTCGAACAGCGCGTTGAGCTCCTCGTCCGTCAGACTGGCCAGGTTCTGGTCCGTCCCCAGGATCGCCCCGGCCGCCTCCCGCCGAGCCAGAGACCAGTCCGAGTCCCCCCGGCCTCCGCGCGGCGCCGGCGACTCGGATCGCTGCCAGTACTCGCCGCTGGGCTCCGAAGACTTGCTCTGAGACCGGTCGTGGCCCAGCCGCGGACTGTGGCAAGGCGACGACGACCGCTCCAGCGCCTGGATCTGGTTCGCCGTCAGCGACTGTCGCAGCAGGCTCTGGCCCACCACCTCGGCACGCTCCGCCCGGGCCTCCATCGGGTGGTTGAACCGAAAGATGTGAAAGTCGCCCAGGATGACGCGGTAGCCCGAATGTAGCTGCATCGGGCCCTCGACACGCTTGCCGTTGACCATGACGGCCGCTCCTTCGCGAGGAATCACAGTCACCGTCCCGTCGGCCGCGTTCTCAAACGCGCAGTGGTCGTGCAGGATCCGCGACCCGTTGAGCCGGATGTAAGCCTGATGGTGATGGTCGGCGTTGGCCTGGCCGTTGCCCACAGTCGTCGTCCCCGGCTTGAGGTTGTACACCAGACACTCGGCCAGCAGCGGGTCGTCCGACAGGTTGACCAGATGGGGCATCTTCTTGGGCGTGTGCAGGCCGACGAAGCCCTTTTCGATGCTGATGCCCAGCTCCTCGAGCGCCGCTTCACGCTCCTTGTGAATCTCCTCCGTCTTCTGTAGCTTCTGCTCCCAAGTCTGGTTCAAGTCCGTCAACAGCTTCTCGCTTTGACTCAGCTGCTCGGCAATGTCCGCCTTGGACACCTTCTTGACTGCCCCGTCGGCGCCCGTAATCGTCACCATCTGCTGATCGAGCGGCGTGCCGTCGTCGTCGACTCCTCCGCCCGAGGCCGCGTAGGCCGCCGAACCGCCGCCGCCGAGTTTACTGCGTAGGAGAGCGAGCTCCTCTTTCAGCTCCCGAATCATGCGCGCGTTGGCGTCCTCGTTGATGACGGCATGGTTCTTGATCCGCTTGGCCGAGTCGGCGTAGCGCAGCGTGCTCAGCGTTTCGTCGTAGTTGATATCGGCCGGACTGATGGCTGCAATCATGGCCGTCATGCTGTTTCCGCCGAGCGAGTCCTTGAGTAGCCAGGTCAGGACGCTGTCGCGGTACGGCACCTGGCTCGTGCCCTTCTTCTTCTTGCTTCCCGTCGAGAGGTCCGCCAGCGCAGCGATGACGCGCCCCAGTGTCGATAGCGACCGATTGATCTCTGCGCCCTCCTTGAGGCGCGCGCCCGTGGCACCTGTTGAAGTCGCCCGCTCCGAGCCAGCCAGATCGACGAGGCTAATCTTGGCCACCTTTTCCATGTCCATATTGGTATCGTCGTCGTGCTTCTTCTGCGTCAGCATGAGTGTAAAGACGGCGTGACTTCGACTCGACGTCTCGTTCATGTTGGTAGCCGCCACGGTTCGCGCCTTGTTGCCCTCGTCCATCAGGTGTTCAATCTCCTGGAAGCTGCCGACGACGAGCTTGGCCAGATCCTCGACGTAGGGCCCCGTCGAAGGGTGCTCGCGGACCTTGAGGTTACCCTTTGTCGAAGGGTTGAGCAAGTCGCGGACGCGCTCGTTGTAGATTTCGAGGTACGACACCTCGACGGTGCACTTTGTCGACAGGTCGTGGGTTTGGATGTCGACTATGCGGCGGAACATTTCCTGGCAAATATTGGGAATGATGCCGACCTCCTTGCCGTATCCCATCATCGAGTATGACTTGCCGGAGCCCGTCTGGCCGTAGGCAAAGATGCAGTTGTTGTAGCCCTGAAAGGCATTGTCGAGCAGAGGCTTGCCGAGATCATCGAATAGGTTGGATTGGCCGGCGTAGCTCGAATCGTTCTTGCTAAAGGACCAGTAGGAGCGGTCGAAGGCGAATGTCTTGGCGCCCGAGTCCTTTGCAACTCTGCCCGCGGGACCGTCGGGGATAGTGAGGACCGTCTGGTTGTCCTTCATAGAGACGATGCATTTTGAACCGCGATCGATCTCTACAAAGCATCCGGCAACGTCAGTGGCCTATAGAGAAAGAGACCCGGAGAATCAAGGCGTACCTCTGCCGTTGAAAGGTCGCACCCGCACCACCACCTTGATGTTGCCGCCACCGGCCGGCGCCATGGTCGCTGCAGCTAGCCGGTGCCCCTTAGCGAAGCGTTCGCGATTCCCCCGACGCCGCGGTATCGAGGTCCAGCAGGGTAGAGCCTAGGAGTCTGGCAGCCGGATCGTCGTGTCCATGAGCCGGGGGAGCTTTTCCGAGGACAGCAGCGCTGTCGGGGGATGGGACCACGTCGTCGACGAGCGCTGGAATTCGGCGCGCCTCCCCCCCCGAGTCCGGATCGAGTAACGGCCCTGTCTTGCGCGTCTGTGTCAACAACAAATGCTCCCAAGACAAATCTGTCGGCGAAACTGGGACGATGCCTGTCAGGGCGAATCACGAGCGGTCCAGGGCAATGCCTGGAGCCTCTTCCCGGGAATTAACCGACGCCGTCATCCCGTCCATCGATCCTCAGCGACCCCGCATCGAGGGCTTACGTAGTGCCCGCTATCGATTGCTTGACTCGTCATCACTCATCACGACCTCCTCATGGCTGCCCTTGACAGGGGTAAGAGGCTCGAGTCCGTTTCAACGCCCCATCCGGGTCATCCCTCGACCACGACGACGCGTCCGCGATGGAGCATCACGTGAGAAAGGGCGGAAACAGGACGACGAAACAAAAAGGGACTGGAGAAATGTCCGAATCGGTAGCCGCCCGATGGGTCTTGGATGCCCAACGCGTTGCTCGCAACGATGCCAAAAGACGAGACGGCGAATCCTACCTACCTGCCTACCTACCTGCCTACCCGTGGACCTCCCTATCCACCTACCTACCGCCCACCGGGAAAGAAAAAGGCGCCAGAGACGCACCACTCGTCTGTCTGGCGTGGCCAGACTCTTCTGCCATTCGCCCGCCTCACTATCACGTACGGCCCGCATGCATCTGGCCATATACGGCACCGTCCGGCCGGTCTGAAGCCGCATGCCAGGTTTCTTCCTTATAGCCACGCTGCTCTGCCTCCTTGACCTTGGCCATTATCGTATCCTGCTCGCGCCCCGAGCTCGTCGCCATGTCATCCTCGTCCATGAACCGCTACTGGATCCCTTACCTCGATATCCATAAAAAGGTCATCACCCAGGAGCTCCAATACCACCTGGGGCCCCAGGCAACCGTCCGGCCCTATACCCTTCAAGTAGAGCCCTCCCCCCCCCCCGAAGACGAGTCTGCCGACCCTCGAGCAACTCACTGATACGCGCAGGGAGAGGACGGCTTTCTCATCTCGACGCCGGGAGCCTGTCTGACCGACGTAAGCTCCTGAGACAGCCGTCGTCCAGTCTTGGTGGTTGACACCAGCTTTCTCCTCCGTGCCTCAGGAGCAGATTGATGACATCTGCCGAAAGTCGAAGCAGCTGTGGGACAGACAGGCGGCGGCCAAGATACAGGAGGACCCGTCCAAGACGTTGAAGCGGCCGCTGCACCAGCCCGTTGTTATTTCACGGGGGGGTGGCGACGCCAGGGGAAGCAACCGGTCAAGGGCGCCGAAGCCGTCGGTATAAATTGAGTCAACCATGTGGTCGTCGAGTACGTGCCGAGGCAATCAGTTCTCTCAACTCAAAGGACTATTGTCAAGACACAACCGTCTGCAAGCATGCGTATAACAAGGCTAGTAGCTGGTATCAAAGCCGATAGCTAATCAACCCCCCCCCCCCCCCCTTCCGAAGACTAGTTGACGCCATCTCCATCCCTGAATCTAACCACCGTCCGAAAAGGCAGCTCCCTCAAAGCTCCTCTCATAGCGCCCAAGGTCCAACGGCCCCGTAGCCCAGACCATGACAGCCTGCACGCGGGCCGAAGCGCCGTCTCCCCCAACAACATACCCAATCACGTTAACCCATTCACCCACCCGCGTTAGCTCCTCGCCCAACGCCCGTAGCACGAGCTTAACGTCAACGACCGCAACGACCGCTGAGCCCCTGTAGCCGAGCTTCAGAGAGGCAGAGGCCGTAGAGTAGGAGGTGACACTGCAGGCACGACGAGTCAGTCCATCATCCGTCGAACCATACCGCGCCCCGTCGCTCCCCCAAAAGGTACACCTACCATCCCAAGAAGCGCACCTTTTCGCCCAACCCACAATCAGGCAACGACGGGAAATGGCAGAGCCGCGAAGGGACCGGCCCGCGAGACATCATGTGCCCGGGTGTGAATGCGACTGCGTATCTTATGTCCTCTCTTATCCCCTCAACGTCGTATCCCTTTCACGTCGTCGAGCGAGCGTGCTAACGGAGTCGTGCCTCTCCGGACGGTCGGTTGGGCAGAGACATTGGGCTGGATAGATGTGGTCGGAGGAGGAGGCGGGATGTTGGCCTTCCGGAGAGGCACATGATGGTCTGGATTTGCCTGCCGCTGCCTTGATGAGGTGTGGCGGTGACCGTGATGTGAAGACGCGTGACGGGCCGACGGCTAATGAGCTGGTCGCCTACCCACCTACCCTACACCTCCTCTATCAGACCCACTCTCCGGCTTCATTCCCGGCCCCACTCCTCCGAAATGCCTCCGTCCCTCCATACCACGGTCTCACCGACTTCGAATCAGAATTGATAGGAAGGCAATTGTGCTGTTGTTCATGCTTCAAGGTAGAGCTATCATCTCCAAATCACCCGCCCGTCACCCGCCCTTCACCCACACAAAAGCGACGAACCAGTCCACACGAGCGGTCCCAAGCCCAACTCCGAGACCTACTCATGGATGCCCAGGTCCTTCTCCACCATGCCCCTGCAGATGGGATGGTAAAAGTCCTTGTTCCTGGCAAACGTATCGAGCGCAAACTGTCTCTTGAACTTGTTGAGCTCCCGGAACAGCGGCCGCACGTACTTCATCCGCCCGACTGCCCCGAGCAGCTCGGCCACGCCGTACACGCACGTCGGGTCGCGCGCCTTGAGTGCTATCAGGTAGTAGGCCGTCTTGAGCTCTGCGTTTTTGGTCGTGATTAGGTCGTACACCTTGCCCAGCTGTTGCGCTCGTTCCGCGCTCAGGGCCGTCGCCTGCTGCACTGTATCGAGGAAGACGAGCTTCTGGTTGGCCGTCATGGATTCGACATCTTTCGCGCTCGGCTCAAACGACTATGCCCTGATGTCAGAGAGATTTAGAAGAGAACGTCTGTCAGTCAACTCACATCGTCACTCCATTTCTCGGCCAGGTCATAGCACGCCTTCACCATCGACGTGTCAAAGTCCGGCTTCGGCGGCAGCCCCGGAGTGTAGAACTTTGCCTCCCAGTCGATGGCGTTCACCTTCTTCATGACCTCTTCGTCACCGAGATCCTTGAAGAACTGCACAAACGTGTCGCGAAACTCGAACGAGTCGAGCGACTTTTCCGACCACTCAGTAAAGTAGTGGGGGATGAACTTGTCGAAATTCTTGCGCCCGACCAGCCGATCCAATTCGTACAGAAAGTGAAAGCCCTTTTCGTAAGCCACCTGACTGTAGACATCCTCAGGGTCGACCTCGTCGTGGCGAATCACCAGCTTGGTGTACTCGTGATCTTTGCCGAACAACTTGACGGCGTCCTCGAGCCCCTTCCAACCAATGATGGCCGAAAAGTCAAACTGTGCTTTGCCGTGCATCTCGCCCAGAATCCGACGTTCCAGGTACACAGTCCATCCTTCGTTCAGCCAGCTGCACGTCGTGAGCTCCAGAAGTGCACGCGCCTCGCCGCGGTAGGCTGCTCACAAGTGCTCCCAGCTGGCATTGGTCACGAGATTGCCGCTCCAGCTGTGGCTGAGCTCATGGGCAATGACGTCGACGTTCTGACGGTCGCCACTGATAATGGTCGGCGTGGCGTACGTGTAAATGGGATTCTCCATGCCTTGAAGGCCTCGTCAGACTTTTATGCCGCGGAACTGGATTGAGCCATGGTTCACTCACCGCCGTAAGGAAAACTGGGGGGCAGCACGAGGACATTGTATTGGCCCCATCGGTAGGGAAAGATGAGCTTCTCGGCGACTTGCAGAAACTTGTCCATGTCTCTTTCAAGCTCCCACTTGCAGTCGGCCAATTCATTGGGGCCGGTCGCAACGAGACTGCGGGAGCCAATAGGCGCGGTGACAATGTCTCCCGATGCGAGAGCAAAAAGATACGACGGGATGGGGACTTTCTGCTCAAAGTGGTAGACCGTCTCGACACCAGGAGCGGGGGCATCGGGGCCGACGGCGACTCCGCTGGCAACGACGGGAAGAATCGACGTCAACTTGAACGTGTAGGTGGACTTGACGTCGGGCGTGTCCTGACAGGGAAAGATGGATCTAGCGTTGATGGCCTGGCACTGCGAAAAGACGTAGGGATACTTGCGGCCGGACGTCTGGGCTGGTGTCAGCCACTGCAGAGCGGTGCAGCGTTCCGTCGTCTCCAGATGAATAGCGACTTGAACCGAGTCGCCCTTGGAAGCCCCGCCGGGCACGGCGATGTGCAAGGGAGCACCGAGAGGGTCGACATGAGGCTTGAGCTCCCACGCCGCCTGCGTAGCGTTGACCCGAACCGACGACACGCTGACGAAGCGGGTATCGAGCACGATTTCGCTGCTCGCTCGGTCCGTCTGGCTCTGTAGTTGTAGCAATACGGAGCCTCGAAGACGCTTGGCATCGAAGTCGAGGGCGAATTCCACCGTCGTGTGACGCGTGCGCCAGGCCTCGTAGTTGGAGGCCGTCGACGGATCGCGGTGCGCCATGACGAGAGAGGCCACGAAGCTGCGTCGACCTGAGACGAGGAGGAAGAGACGGTTAACAGGAGGCCCGAAGGATGGACGAGGACGAGGCCTGCTGCATCCTCGTCGCAAGAGGCTCAACATGGCCGACGTCCACCGGCTTCGGCGTTTTTCCCGCCCCGCACGACCGGAGCACCGTTTCCCGAAGTGGGGTCTTGGAAGCTACGTCAGCACGTCATGTGACTCTATTCCTTCTTTGACCTCGTCCGCTCAACTGAAACCAAGACGGCACTTCCATGGTCAGCCTCCTCTTCTGCAGCGTCTGGAACGGTGCTGATTTCCTCGAGACGCGAAACACAGGGAAAAGGCCTCTACGGTGGCCTGCAGAACTTGCCGACGGGAGAAGACGATGCTGGACTCTTCATCCGCCGGCCCTCAGAGCTGAGCCGCATCAGCCAGGGCCGAGACCATTCGCTGTGGAACTCGGGATATCTGTGCAGATTGGGGCGGTCAACAAGGTGCAGAGATTCAGAAAACATGAGTCGCAAAGTTCATTGCCAAAATGTCACTCAGTCCCTCCTCGTGTGGACCATGGCCTCTGATGCTCGGCACTCAGCGAACTCATGAGCGGCATCATAGCAGGCAACGGCCAAGATAATGGCAGCGAAGTCTGTCATTGGCCATCTCAGATTTGGTGTATCCATTGTATTGTGAGCTCTAAACCGCGCCCAGAAAACGGACACATCCAGCCGCCAATTTGAGCGCATCGAAGACGCCGCTCTCTCACACGCCCTCAGAAGATGGCGGGAAGGCTGATTTAATATTAACAAAGACATGGCTTTGCATACATAGTATAAATACTATTAGGTAGGCCTCAACACACCAAACGGAAGATCCTAGAAAGATGGTTCTCAGTGGCTAAAGGGGTTATAGCTTATTTACACTCTGGGCGTCTGCAATCTGGTCGAGATTAATAGACTTGCCTTTCCCCAGCGTTGGATTTCGATGGCTCTCTCTCGCTACATGAGACACCCGTTGCCTGCTTCCCATCCTAGACTTAGCGATCAAAACACTGGACTTTGTTTCTCATCTATCCTCGTCCATCGGGACTCTGTCTGATCTATTCCTTTCCTTGAAGCAAGCATCTCTACACTCATTCGTCCCAATCCAACCTCACAATGCGATTGCACAGTCTCCTAATCCTT
Organism: Ophiocordyceps camponoti-rufipedis; assembly: GCA_002591395.1. Taxonomy (NCBI): domain Eukaryota; kingdom Fungi; phylum Ascomycota; class Sordariomycetes; order Hypocreales; family Ophiocordycipitaceae; genus Ophiocordyceps; species Ophiocordyceps camponoti-rufipedis. The sequence continues at coordinate 89,507 of NJES01000005.1, read as the reverse complement.
ACCCTTCTCCCCGGCACCCTAGGCTTCTTCGCAGCCGTCGGCCGCATGTTGACCAGAGCCAGGACATCATCCTTCATCCGGCCTCGAATGCCGGGGGGTTTTCGCGGAGTTTCTCGCAACTTTGGACAGCAGAGTGGAGCAATGAGGAATCCGACAGTTGGGGGAGGTCGATCGCTCAGCAATGCCGATCCTGCAGGCAAGGTGCCCGAGATGCCTCCTGACATGAGCTACCCAAGCAGCGCAAGCCTGGATTCAGGTGCCAGCCCGCCAAGTCTGAGTAAAAGCAGCGGCCGAACATGGCAACCCGAATCTTACGCACCCAGTGCTCCTCAGATAGCACACTTGAGAGGCCGTCGCACTCGTGATGCAAGCTGGGCCAACTTAGACCAGCCCGATCATCCTCTCGGCCCATCATTCAAACCCTTGGGACAACAACTGGAAACTAGCAAGTTAAGCCCAGGAGGCTACTTCTCCAGCCAAAGCCAGCCGGGTCCCTCTCCAGGAAACTCAGCTCAAACAGGCCGTTATGGCCAATCTGCAAGTCCAGCTTCAGCAGGCCTGAATGGTCAGACCGCGGGTCCGGGTCAAGCGCCCAATACAGGCTCGCAGGGCTCAAGTGGCATCGGCTCAGGCATGGCCCAGGCAGGTCTCATGGGCGGTCTTCCGACAGCTATGGGTAGCCTCCCTGGAGCCTTTGCAGGACAAAGCCAGGCAGGTCCGGATCCATTCACGGCCAGCCAAGGCACCGGCAACCTACCTTTGGGCTTGAGCCAAGCAGATTCTAGCAGCCAGGCATCAAGCCAAAGCCAGCTCGGTTCAAACGGCTACCCTGTAAGCCTGGGCTTTGGAGACCTGAATGGCTACGCAAAGAGTCAAGGCGAAGCAGCCCGGAACAACTACCCGGGAAGCCAAGACCAACCGACTCTGAGCAGTTCCGGAGGTCAAGTTCAACAGGGTCCTTATGGCTTCACGCCAAGTCAAGGCCAGCCACCTCCGAATGGCTATGCACCAAGCCAAGCGGGCGCCCATGGCTACCCGGCAAGCTCTAACCTCGCAGACAGCCAACTTGCCAAAGGTCATCCGGGAAGTCAAGGCCAGCAAGTTCCGAACAGCCACCTAGCAAGTCCAAGTCAAACAGGCTCGAGTGTGTATCCGGTGCGTTCGGGCCTGTCGGGTCTAGACGGTCAACTAGGCCCCAGTGGTTCTCCAGCAAGCCCACGTCACTCAGGACAAGCAAGCTCAGATATTCATCCAACAGTTCATGGCCCAATGGGTTCCGGTAATTCCATGTCCCCAGCAAACCCACGCCATTCAGATCGACCGAGTTTGGAAGGCCAGCCAACAGATAGCTTCTCAGGAAGCACAGGTCAAGAGCTACAAGGCTCAGGCGCCCGCCCAAGAGAGACGCGTTCGGTGGGCCAACAGCGTCCAGATCTGGATGATGATGCTCAAGGCCCAAATGATCCAGGCTTGACGGCACAAGGGAATCGACCAGGAAGAGAAGACCCCGAAGAGAAGATGACCCGGAATATGATGGAGGAAACGCCAGTTCCAGCTCTGCCACCACCTCCGCCATCAACGATGCCCCAAGAACCGGGCTTCTGGAAGAGCATAGGGTCTAATACAGCTCAAGGGCTTGGTGCGAACGTGGGGGTCGGAGTGGGTAACGTCATAACGGGAGGCCTGGGCTACGCTCTCGGAAAGGCCACAGCTGGAGGCGCAGGTGCTTATCCTGGAATGGGGATGGGAGGGATGGGGATGGGAGGGATGGGGGGAATGGGAGGGATAGGGGGTATGGGAGGGATGGGAGGGATGGGAATGGGAGAGTCAGGCATGGGGATGGGCGGATCGGACATGTCGGGCTCCTCACCAATGCCAACGATGCCTCAAACAGCAGCAGACCCGGACTACTCAAATGACATGGAAACGCCGCTGGACGACAAGAGAGATCCGGGCACCGCGTCGAAACTTCCAGCTGACTCGAACTGGGGGGAAGAAGATGACGAAGACGAGAGTGATGAGATCACAGACGAAGGATCATCAGATGAGATGGAAGCTTCAAGCTACAAGGCGAAACATGACAACTCCAAGGACATGAAAGAGAAAAGCCAGAGACACGCGCAAAGACCAAGCTCTGCAACGAGCCTCGACGACTTGGAAGATCCGGATCTGGAAGTTGGAGAAGACGCAAGCTCTTTAGGCAGCTCCAACACTTCAAGAGATGGGAAAGGGTCGGAACCTGCCCCTAAGAAGAAGTCAAGCTCCGCCACGTTGGAAGACGACCTGGAGATGGAAGAGATCAGCACAGATCTCGAACAAAGCTCAACTCCTGTCGCAACGTCAGGCCATTCAGCAACTTCAAGAACGTCAGCAGAGAGTCTAGGTCATGTCAAGGGTTTGGAAGTTTCGGACAGCACGGAAGAGTCCAAGCACGTCAAGGATGAGCCCAAAGCTTTGAAGAAACACCTGACGAATGCAAGCGCTGCTTCCAACGCGTCGGGCTCCACGGAAACGATGAAGAAGACAGCTCATAGACTGGTCACGAGGTCTACTGAAGTTGTGGCAGATTCCGAGAAACTGCAAGATGAAGGGGAATCCCTGGAGTCGAATCAGGGTGGAAATACAACGATCCCAACCACAGCAAGTGAGACAACAGCCACTCTAACACCAGCAGACGGTTCAAACTCGACAGTCAGCAGCGAAGATGCAGACATGAAGCAAGATGCAAGCTCAAGCTGTGGAGAAGGTCGCAGCGATGAGTACGAACTTGTGACACAAGAAGATGAACAAGAAGATGAAGCAGATGCAAGCCCTGGCCTCGCCGAGAATCTCACCTCTTCAGTGACGCAGAACTCGACAGCTCCGAAACCCAGGCCCCAATCCCTCCAGAAAAGAGAGAAGCTCGAGTGCGGACCAGCCTACTGCCAGAGAAGAGGCTGGTACCAAAGACGCAGCGCATTTCTCGCCTCGGAGTCAGACACGTACGAGTGGATGCTGATGACCAGACGGATTGTCAACTGGTCGAGCCTCGTCGTCGAAACCTGCAGGTGGGACGGGAAGCCTCCCAACTGCGGCTTCGCCGAGGAGATGGAGGGAGACGTCAAGTTTGGGTGGACGCTGGTGATTGGGGATCGGGTTCACTGGAAGGAGATTTGCGATCGGCATTTCTCGTCGTATTTCAACGGCAAGGACTGCTGTGACAAGTATGAGTATACGAATCCGTGCCGCAGGGGGTATCGAAGGCTTTGGTGTTTGTCAAAGGTAAGGGGTATGATCGTGGTCAATGCTGAGTTGAAGCTGACAGAGGAGTTGCAGAATCCGTTCGACAAGGAATCATGGTAAGTTGATTAGGGATCAAGACTGAAGCATACATATGTAAATATATCTATAGACAGATTCGACTCTAACACGTCTTTTGTTGACAGATCAGCTCTCTGCATGTACGGATGAATATGCAAGACATTGAACATTGAAGCAACTGATGAAACGCTCAACACAACACAGAGGCAGCCTGTCGAGAACCACCTCAATCTACCTTGACCCCTTTACGCTCCCCCTTCTTCTTCTTCTCTCCCGACTCCTTCAGCGTCTCAATCAAGCGAAGACCAACAGCTCTGCTGCTTTCATCGTCAACCTGCCTCGTCCAGAATTTGTTACCCGCCGTCATCAGGACAGACTTGCGACGCTCCCTCTGCTCTACCCCCAGACCGAGCATCTCGCTCTTGTTGGCCTCGAGCTGCTCCAGGTACTTCTTCCGTCGGATGTAATCGGCGTCCCTCTGCTTGCGGATCTGCTCGGATCCCATCCTTTTCAGTAGGGAATGCACGATGGCGCGAACGGCGAGGAAGATGTGCTCGCTGACGACAATGGTTAGGGGCAGAGTCCACCATCCGCCAGACATGGAGCCGTCCAAGCCCAACAGTCTGGGCCCGAACAGGTGGGAGATGGCGGCCGTCGAGATGCTCCCCAGCCAAGTCAGGAAGCCCAGGTTCTGAACCCAAGGCCCGATGCCCTCGGCCCGGATCGGAGGCGGGCGCTGGTGCTCAATGCAGATCTTGAGGAAGTCGGAACGCAGCTCGATCCAGTTGTTGATGAGGAAGCCGATGGGCATCAGGGGCCAGACGGGGCTGAAGAGGGCTAGATGGCCGAACTGGAGCGTCATCTGAGAGATATCGGCCTGGACGTCATAGGGCGGAAGCGAGGCTTGACTCCGAGCGGCGACGAGGAAGGCTTGTTCATCCGGATGATCCTCCGGAGTGCACATGAGACTCGTCAGTTCGGAGTGGGAAGAGCGCCAGTTGCGATACCACGAGCGGATGGTCTGTTTGATGAGAGGAAAGAGAAACTCCTCGCCAAAGTGAGATATCTGGCCCGTAACAGTCAGAGCAATAACCTCGCGCTGGAGACGCTCCGGGTTGGCATGGAAGGGGACGTCTGTAAACTTGGCAACGTCGCCGAGGATATAGCGAAGGATACCCTCGAGATAAGGCACGAAGTAGTCTCCAAAGGGGACGTAGACAAAGGCAGTCAGGATGATGGGGAGATAGTGGGTTGTGAAGCTAAAGACGAAGACCTTTTGTGCCTGGGATCGTTCGTGCGATTCTGCGGTTCGGTGGTTCTCGAAGTCGGTCAGCGTTTCGGCGGCGCCCTCGAAGAAGTTGCTGATGTAGGGCAGGCCGATGGCGAGGAGGGCGGTTGGGAGATATTCCTACTGTATCATCGGTTTCTGTTCAAAGGGGGGATATAGCGGTCGTGATCCTACCAGATAGCTTTTGTACGGCCCGTCGTAAGCCTCAGAGATCAGCACCTCGATGGCAAAGACGATGGCGATGAGAGCCCCTAGCGTCAAGGCAGCGGCGAGAACGACGGGGACGTGAACCAGTCTTCTGGCAATCTGCTTCCAGCGAGGATAGTAGTGTCTCGTCCGTCCCGCGTCATCGACGACTACGCTGTCGTACAGAAATTGAGGCCGGTCAGCGGTAAGGCGATGAACGCCCTGAACCTCCCATCTCATACTCAGATCCACCTGCTTCAGCTTCCAGTACTCGACAAAGACGACGGACCACAAGCCCGTGACAAAGGTGTAAAGCTGCGAGTACGACGGCAGAAAAGCGAGGGCCAGCAAGCCCGTCAACGCCGGAAAGATGAGAAACAGGATATAGGTCTGTGTAAAGGCAAAGTAAAAAGCAGCCTTTGAGCCGAGCAGGTCGCGGATCTTATCGAAGTCGTCGTCTCGGAGCACGAGCTTCTTCCCCAGGTGCCGGAGCAGCGACTGGCTTGTTCGGGGATTGTGCAGCGGGAACATGGACCGGACGTTTTCGAAGGAGCCGTAGCCGGGCGTGATGTTTGCTCCGCCCATGTCGTTGGTCCAGGTTAGGAGGTGATGCATGGAGAGGAGATCTTCGGCTTCGTGTTTGCCGTCGACGACGGTTTGGCCTCCGCCTCCGGGATGGTGGGAGACGATGCCATAGAGCCAGTCTCTCACTCTGTAAGGAAGCATCGTCAACGGGGAGTCAGAGATGGTAACTCGACGCAACTCACCTGGATTTGTAGACGGCGTTTCCCAGGATCTCGCGGGGGGCTTTGACGAATAGCAGAAGAGACTGGTCGTGTCCTGCCCTGATCTCGGTGTGAAGACCGATGCCTTCGATGCGAGCCAACAGCGTCTTGAAGTCCTCAACAGCCGTATCGACATCTGCGTCAAATCCAATGAATAAGAGAAACCCCAGCCAAGAAGAGAGACACTTACCGACGAGAGCAAAGTCGTAGTGGATGACATACTTGTCATTGTACGCCAGCCGCTTCAACTCGGAAGCAAACTGCGGCGCAAGCTCCCGATGAGCAGCAGCCGAAAAGACCTCCCACGAAGTCTGCCTCGAAAGCCGGAACTCGACGTCGGACGCCATGATGACGGAGGGGGAAGAGAATTTGCAGAGGGCTTGTCGTATGTCTGACACTGACAGGGCGACGTCAGCCTCGCTGGCTAGCGCTTAGCACGCTGCCAATCACGCGTCCGAGGCTGCAGAGTTACATGCGGAAGCTCCCGACTGCAAGGGAAGAAGGGCGAAAGGGGGGAAAGGGTTTGGCGGAGGGCAGGGGGGGGGGTTCTACGGTTGAGCTTGTCCGCTGAGCCCGGGCCCGCGTCTGAAACTCTGGGTTGGTGGAGGGAGGTTTGATGTGGCTTGGGGGATCTGAGACAGGGTTGTCGGGGTTGTGGGCTGGAGGTGGAGGGTGTCTGCTCAAGTTTCAATGTTGCGAGTTTATGGCGAGGGACTGCTACATGTATTGAGTTGGGACATTACATGTAAGGAAGAGAATTGATGTCAGGAGCATTTACTTGGGATTGAGAAGAGCTTGATGGCAGCAGTGGGATTGAAGCTGTCACGTTGCAGACACGAGGCTGGCCAGAAGGGGACTAGAGCGCCGCTGATGCCGAAGGATCCGCGACACATGGTCTCAGAGAGTGGCTTCATGGACAGAGCGATGAGAGGGCTGGAGAAGAGTTGAGATGGATTGTTTCAGTCAGTAGGAACATATGAAGAGACGGAAGTTGTGGACTAAAGGTTGTAGACTACATACACATGAACTTTTACTCCGTATTAACGCGATAAGCTGGATCATCATCATCAATGCCATCGTCAAGTTGTTCTTACCCTGAGAATGCCCTTCACCTTGAAGTTTTACCTGTCGGGCCGGAAACCGGTCGCCGGCAACTCTCGGTGAGCTCCATCCATACATGTCCACCCTAACCCGCGAATAGAGTCGAGAAGCAGATTCTAGAACGGATTTGCCGTTATCAGAGACTACATGTAGGTATATGATTATACTGAGATCCAGATAGCTGCAGCATTGATTGAAGACGGACACTATCACAACATATCAACAGCATCAACTTACAATCACATAGCATAGCCAGCAGAAAGACACAACCATCCTAGACAGCAAGACCAAATTGTAAAGCACGCTCCCTCCCAGCAACTCCCCAGACCATCGCCACCCGGCCGTCGGACAAACACACCATACCGAATCTTACATCAATGCCTCTCTCACGTTGTGTCGTATCTTTGCACACACACAGCCTCCAACATCCCGTGACACACCGTCCACAGCGGCTCGTCTACAGCTGAAGTCCTAGCGAGTGCCAAGATGTCGCGCCAAGAAAGCGGCGGTTGAACAAACAGGCCGTGAATCATGCCCTTCAGTTCCCATTCGTCCGTGGGTGAATATGCTTACTCACGGCAAACTACGTTGCACTGCCTTTTCATCGTTTCGCTTGTGCGACTTTCCTTGGCATTGAACCTTGCGATGCGATGCGACGCCAGCCTTGACTTTAACTGTCAGGCCTGACGACCGGCATCGTTTCCGGCCTGGCCTTTGCAGAACCGTGGACAAGATGCCGGATCTCGATGCTGTGTTCTTGCCCAGTCTTTCTGAGCCAAGGGACAAGGCATAGTGTGACGAGCGGGAGTCGGTCTTGTCAGACATCAGACACATCATGTGCTTGGAACTCGTCTTACCTGCTCAACCTCGCCCTTACGCAAAGGGCCAAGTACACGTCCGGGGAAGCTGACCGAAGACCGTCTGTCGTACAAGACACTGGTCTGAGAGTGGTAGATCCCGTGACACGTCAATGCAGCTCACTTCTCGCCTGCATACAATGGAGAGTTGCGGCACGACGCTCAAGAGACGACGCTGCAGTTGTGCCTCACGCGACGTGTCAGGACTGTGTTCGGCTGTACATGTAGGGTTGCCAAGAATTCTGCCGCGCAAGCACATCTCATCTGCATCATCAAGTTAGCAAATGGAAGCCCGTTCTCGCCTCTTGTTTCCGGTTCATGCACAAGAGGGAGGAACAGACAACGATGCCACGGTGCATAAACTACCTGTTTGCTGCCCATCAGCACAAGCTTTCTGCCGCCGTCGACAAGCCCAGTCTGCCCTCTTACAAGCTGGACCTGCTCTCCCGAGTCTAGACCAAAGAAGCTTGAAGACGACAAGCATCTCAGCCAATGAGTTCAAGCCCGCAGACAGCAACGCAACACAAAAGATCTCAACGTGACAACCATCCGTCTCTATGTTCCAACCACGCGGACGCCGTGCCGCTCTGTACACACATGTCCATACGTGGCACAACATGGGACCCCAGGCAACTCAAAAAAACAGCTTAATTTGTCCATCTCACCACCTTGTCTCCCGCTGACGTGCTCTGTTGAACTGCTGGGCAGAGGCCTGTGCTTCATCAACACCGTGGCTTGGACTGTTCGACAAACATGCCCGGATGGGATGATGCTTGCTGATTTGGGGGGTTGTGCCAAGATTTGCTTTACTTGACGTGTCCTCGTGAAGATGGAAGTCGGGCCTAGAGAAGGTGCTTCGAGTTACGCGTGATCTGCATTATGCATATGTCGTCTACGCTGCCAAGATTGACTTGGTTGACTAGAGCTGGAACGAGTAATTGTTTGTTCCAGATGCAGATCATTAAAGCCGATCCAACGTCTGTGATGGCAGTCAGTTAAGAGCATCTCTGCAAGGTTTCTGGGGCAGATGATGATCTGAAATGCGCTGAGCTGCCATTTCAACAGCTCTTTACCGCCATCAATCGCCCAAACACCGGTCAAGGCACTTTTTGACTGCAACATCTCACGGAGATGCAGACAGCCCTTGAATGCATGCTTCTCGATGACTATTCAGCCGTAATATATAGGTAAATCAATAAGATAAACCCAAATACATACGCATGTAGAACCCCAACAACATGCGTAACAGAAACAACAAAGTTGCCAAGCCTCCCGTTTTTGCCGTCCCAGACAGTGGAAATGCACTTTCCTCTCGTCTGGACTTGTTTGCTCCATTCATACAAGTCCAATGTCCGTAACGCAGATGTTTAGCCCAAGTCAGTCCCCGGTATCCGGCCGTATCGAATCCGTCAGAGTTACTACATGTAGACGAACAAGTACTTTTTACACTTTCGATCCTTTGAGCATAATATCGACCACTTGGGCGTATTCTTTCCCCCGTTATTACCCGGGTGTCAAAGGGGAAGCCCAGCTACACCACGCTATAGCCCTGCCCAAGGGAATATATTCCCCTCCACAGACACCTCAGTGGCTTACGGGCACCAATACATCCATGCTCAGTTTCTGCTTGGTATATATAGTGCGAATAACGCTTGGCAACTTGCCAAGAGTTGCCTCCTTTAAAGCTGCATCATCAAACAAATCGAGAAAAAACAAAAGCCCGCGCCTCACAACATACCCCATCGCTTGAGAAACCGACTGCCAACGCATCTCTGCATACGTATTACCCGGCTTTAGTCCCGGGGAGACGTCATCCGTTGCGTCACGCAGGACACAGAGTCGAAAGCTGGATGGATAAAAGGCCCAGTGGCTGCCATCATTTGCAGAAGCCACCGCCACTCATACGGCAGACGGTCCAGTAGTCGGGACTGAAACTGTGCCTGCAGTAACCGGAGCTCTTCACTCGCTCTCCTCTTCGTATGTATGAAGTACCCTCTCCCTCTTTCATCTGTTCCCTTGGGCAAGTCTCCGCAGGAAACCCTGCAGAAAAGACCGACGGACGACCTTCGGGGATTCGACAACGGTGCGTCATATCGCCTCCCACTCGCATCTCGGTCAAACGGTGGGAAACACACACGGGACGATAGAGGTCTCAGCATACATACTTATAAAGCAGCCATCTTCCCATCTTTCCCTCTGCTTCTTTCTCTTTTCCTTCATCATTATCTCAAACATGGATACCTGCCCATTTCTTCCCACTGAAACCATGTCTACGGCCAGCCGGCCGTCTCCCAAAGAGGAGTTCAAGCGAATCCAAAGCCGCTATCCGCTTCTCTCTTCTACGGGATGCACACGATCCTTCTGTCAGAGCGGCCGCATGACCCATACCGACGAGACTCGCGTGGGAGACAACAGCCGGAGTCTGGAGACGGTCGAGGCAGAAGCCGTCGACTTCCTGCGCCAAGCCCATCGCGATGGTGTCATCGAGAACGACCAAGTCTTGGCGAGCCGCATCTCGGCCGCCCTTGGAGAGATCCGCCGTACGTCAGTTACTGTTACATTCGAAGGGAGAGAAGGGGAGACGAGTCGAGTCGTTCCTGGCATCTGGCAGCAGTCTCGCCAGGAGTTGGAACACGGACTTCGACTCTCGTGGAAACATGCGAGGAAGTGTATTATGCGGAGCGAGTACAGCTATCTCAAGTACGTTGACCCAATCCATCACTGGAGAGAATTCGACTGACAGAAGCAGGCTCCACGACCTACGACATGTCAAGACCAGCAGAGAGATGGGCCAGCTGCTCGTCAAGGGCATGAGCGAGGCCTTTAACGGGGGAGATATCCAGCCGAGCGGTAAGAGACACAGATAACAAGCCCTCGATGAATCCTCATAGCTGAAAACAACTCAGTCTTCGTCTTTCCGCCCAAGCAGGCCAACTGCCACGGCCCCATGATATGGAATCAGCAGTTCCTCGCCTTTGCCGGCTACCAACAGCCAGACGGCACTATCCTGGGCGACCCCATGAACACCAGCCTCACCGAGTCGATTCTCTCGCTGGGCTGGAAGCCGCCCAAGATCCGAACCCGTTGGGACCTCCTCCCGCTCGTGACAATGGCAGAAGGAGATGAGCCCTTCTTAACGCCCGTTCCGGAGAGTCTCTTCCCGCTCGTTCAGATCCGGCATCCCAACCCGGAGCACGGGCCGGCCTTTGACAAGCTCGGACTCCGATGGGTTCCGGCTCCGGCCCTCTCGCAACTCGGCTTCGACATTGGCGGCGTTCAGTACACGGCCACGCCCTTTATCGGCTGGTTCATGGACGCTGAGATCGGAGTCCGAGACCTGGCCGATGCATTCCGATACAACGCGTTGCCTTCCGTCATCTCTGGGCTCGGTCTGCTCGAGCCAGGCAGGGAGCTGGACGAGCTGCCGCAGTATGAGAGGCTGGCGATGCTTTCACGCGCTCAGCTTGAGCTTACCCTGGCTGTTCACTCGTCCTTTTTGCTTGCTGGCGTCCGGATGAGCGATAGTCTTACCGCCAGCGCCATGTATAGCAACTTTGACGATCAGCATCTGGCTCAGCATGGCTTCAGACTTCCGGCTGATCCGTACTGGCTGGCTCCTCCTCAGGGGAGCATCATCCCTATATGGCATCGCGGAGGAAGCCCCAACTATCAGCCCAAGCCCATGATCTGTCGCCTCAAAGAGAACCCAGTCAAGATCTGGAAGCGACGGATCGGAGTAGACGCCGTCAAGAACAACGCAATCAAGTCCGGCGTTCTCGTTCAGCGATCAGTATCGCCAGAGACGGCATCTATCCGCATCTTTTACTGCAGTTCTGGCACGACCGCCCAGCGACTGGCCACCAAGCTGGAACAGCGGCTCCGTCTCATCATGGGTCAGGACCCGGAGTTGCGGTCCGTTGTCTCAGCTATGCCGCTCAACGAGATGGAGCCAGACCGTCTTCGAAACGGTGATGTTGTCTTTATCGTGGCCAGCTGTGCGGGAAGAGGCGATGTGCCAACCAACGGGCTGGCAATGCTGCAGAGATGCCAAAACATGAAGACGAATATCGCCAGCGGCGCGTCCTTTTGCATCTTTGGAAACGGAAACTCATCGTATGGACAAAACTTCAACGGAGCGGCCATCAAGCTGGAAGCTGCTCTCACCAAAGTCGGTCTCTCCAGCGCCTTGACAACTTTCCAGGCCGATACACTCAAGGAGGATCCGCCATGGCGACAGTTCAAGACGTGGTTGTCCAGAATTGAGGCTACATACGGCCGTTCGTCTTCGCTTGACGATGATCTCTCCCTCTCTCAGCCGGTGGATGACTCGACTGGCCTGCTGCTATCGCAAATCTCGCCGGCTCACGTTCTTTCTATCGCCATGACTGACAAGGGAGACATTCGACACCTTGCTCTCAACGTTGGCGGGCTCGAATACAGCCACATGAGCCACGTCGACATCTTCGTCCCCCTTCACGAAGACAAGATCCAAGAGCTACTGATGGCGGCTCAGCTCACTGGCGACGAAATGGCCATGATCGGTGGGGGACAGGTCACTACCAGGCAGTTGTTCTCTCTTCTCGACCCGGAAAAGCCCTTTAAGTCGATCAAGTGGGCTTCTAAGCTGGAGCTGAAACTTACAGCTGCCGAGGAGAGCACGCTCCTCAAAATGCCCATCGGGAAAGCCATCCAACTTCTACATGCATCTGATCGTCTGTGCCGAATCCGCGGCTCTGCTCTCTTCGACTTCATGCGAGCTCTGCCCATCCGACGCTCCCGGACCTTTTCAACCGCCTCGTCTCAGCTGTACTGGAACACCCAGAACATGGGCAACGTGCTGGAGCTCACGCTCAAGACGCACCCGGGAGGCCTGGTGACGGACCGGTTCGTCTCTCACGCAAGGAGAGGAGATCGAATCTACATCCGGATCCGTAACGGACCAGGCGCTTTTCTCGTTACCGACAACAAGCCGCTCATTGCCTTTACCATCGGCTCCGGCATCGCTCCGTTAAGGGGCCTGCTACAGGCAAAGTCGGCCATTGCGGCAGACTGCCATCGGAAGACGCGGAATCGCCTGTCTCTATTCCTCGGTTTCAAGCAAGGTGACGCTGAGATCATCGAGGAGTCCATCCGCGAGGCGAGAGCACGGGGACTCATCGACATGCTACACCTGACGCCGAGCAATCCAGCTCACGAACGGGCACAGAACCAGCTCTTTAACGAAGGGGTAGCCTTGCGGATCCGGAGCAAGATTCTAGACGAGGATGCAAATGTCTTTGTCTGTGCTTCCAAGGAGGCGGCTGACGAGTTTGCTGATAACCTTGGGGCTATTATCGGCGTCAGTTCGATACGGCAGGTTCTTGGTGAGAGATGGGTTGAGGAGGTTTACGTGTGCGCTGCCGACCAGTGAGATTGAGTCTGAGCATACGGCGGTGACTGGCTTCTTATGGGTTTCATGTGTTTGGGTTGCACTGGGTGTGTATGTTTCTTTGGGTAAGGATGAGAGACTGTGGACATGGACTATACCAGCTGGAGAATACGCAGGAATAGGCGTTGGTCACTTCGTAAATATAAAATGATGCACATATTGCAGACAAGAGCAAGGAGAATGCGACTGTCCAATAGCGCTTGCTAAGTGTATCTGCTAATAGAAGTTGTTGTCATTTGTCACACGATTCAAGCAGAGAGAAATTCCGAATGCCCAGGGTCAAAAGAGACAGCCTCACTTTAGGCGGGTCTGACAAAGACAGACTCAAAGTAAACGCCGGAGCACAAGAAAAGAATATTTGAGCCATTTACATTCATTGATCTTACGACGTTGCGGATGGTCTATAGAGTTTAGACATGAGATCGAGATTCGATGCTACATACTCGATGTAGACTTGTGAGTATAGGTTCGTTGCGTTCGCAAACGCCAATGCTAGTATGTATCATTTGATGACAAGAGAATGACATGAAAATGCAACCTACACTGTCTATGAGGCTACTCCAGCACCACACATTCAAGACTGAGGGTACGTGTATCAATGTGGTACAACTAAGGGGACCGAGACTGTCTTAAATTCAGCTTCATCTTGAACCTGGGCGAAAGTCGGTTTAGCGGGGGTATTTCGGTTTCCGGGTTAAAAACAGCCGACTCAGTGACACCCTTCATACAAGTTTATCGAAGTGAAGAAGAGTTAATCGAAGCTTGTAGTCTCCCTCGAGTCCCTACCCGTAAGCCTTACTTCAAACCGCTGTAGCCGCTACATGTCTCTACGCAACATTACCCGGCCGTTGTCTTTAATACAAACAAGCTACATGTAAATACAGTAGAGAGTCCTCCTGTAGAAGTTCCAAGTAGAGGCCGTGTTCACCTTACCCCAGTGTACCGCGTCCGGCCAAGCTGTGGACAACTAAACGTACCACAGTTGGGCGAGCATACACAAGTTTATAGAAGCCAGATGGACTTATTGTTCTAGGACTACTCTGGGCACTATTATGTTAATAATTGATCTTGGAAGATGGAATTACATTACAATAGAATGTAGTATTGCTTACATCCATCACAGCAACCTCCATCACTGCGGCCTGCGGTCAGGTGTAATATATGAAGCCACATCCAGCTGTCCGTCCTCAGCAATCAAGCACCCAAGCCAAGAATGCACCCCCTTGCCCTCATCCAGCCGTCGACGCGGCGCAAGACACTCGAGCACCGACAGATAGCTCTGGCCATAGCCACCCTTGCCGTGCTCGTCCATCCAGCTCGTGATGACCCGTGCCAAGCTTAAGTCGTCTCTGCCAAAGCTTGACATGCTAAAGAACATCTTCACGTTGGGAAGATCACGGCCCGGGGCAATGTCAAAGTAAAAGCAACATGGAGGGTGTGGTACTGCCTTTCTAAAGGAAAACTCAGGATTTGCCAAAGGGAACTCGCGGTCCTCAGGAAACTCGGGCTGTACGCCGGCTATAGCATAGACCAGGCTTCGCAGTTCCTGGATAGACTCCGCGGGAACGAGTCTTCGCCCGTCTAGTGTCATGGCCTGCCTTATGATTTTGAAGCTGCAATGGGGCGAGTAAAGATAGACCTTGAGCCGGGATTCTGATGGCGCTGCAGCGTCGAGTCCAAGAAAACTACCACCAGAATTAACAGCCCGTGTCAGAGAAGAGCAAAGCCAAGAAGGACTCACAATGTGGGAAAGGATTGGCCACAGGGACCATCGAGAAAGTCGTATAGTGCACTGCAGGCGCCAGATACGGGGCAGACTTGGGCAATGGCATCCTTGTAAAAGCTGATGGGGACCGGACGCAGACCGGGGACTTGAGGAACGAGGTACGTTTTGAAGGCCACACGGTCTGGATTCAACTCTGCTGCCACGAGCAAGCTCGAGGTCCTCGTGCCTTTGGTGTCGTGGTCCTGGATGTACTTTGAATCGTCATGCTGGAAGAGGGTTGAGAGGAAGTGGTTGGTCCAAGTGAGGTCAACTCCCGGAAAAGACCTCATAAGGCCGTATAGAAGCTTGCGTGAGGCATCCTGGTTCAACGGATCCGCGACGGTGCCCGTAAACTGGTCCTTGCCCTCGATAGTGTAGCGAATGATGGGTTTCTTGCCGCGCACGTTCCAGCGCCACGAGAACTCTATCGGCCGGCCCGACTCATTGACGAGAGAAGGCCAAGCGACCGTACCTTCGGGGGATGGCGGCGGACCCATTGATGGGACCTGGAGTTGTGTGAGCAGAGCTCAGGGCACGACACTGAACCTTGACCATGGCCGCTTACCATCCAATGATAGTGAAGCAGCAGAGCTTCATATTGCTTCTCGACGGGATATCCCGCTCCTTGCACCATCTTTGCCAGCGGTTTGCCCGTGAGGTTCCACCAATAGTCGCATGACGGGTTGCGAGGGGGTAGCAGGGAGGACAAGGCCTTCCAGACAGCAGACGGTTCAGCGGAAGAGAGTCCCGGGGAAACGCCATTGGTAGAGGAGATGGATGACATGTTGTTCAATGGAGAAGAGACTTCAGTGCTAGGGTTCTTTAATGTGGTGATATCGAACAGTTCCCTCTGTTAAGACGAAAAATGGATTCGATGTGGGGGAGTTGCAGACACTGGAATCTAGGGCGGGAGTGCCGATCGTTGTACCGTATTCGTATATGTTGGAAGATTGACGTCAGTTTTGATGAGTTTTCAAGCGTAGGATCTGCTCGATTTAGCCTGCCAAGGGTCTTTAACGTCTAAGGTGATCCGGAGAGTCTCGTCATCATTGTGCACGTCGATACTATATGTACATGCAAAGAATGCCCCTGAGATGTGATAGAGATCCAGTGAATACTGTGGGAGCTCAGGGTTCTACGAATACAAAGACATCAAAGAAATTACGTGACGGCTTTCCGAAAATATCGAGAACGACTGAGGGAGCCCTTGAGCCATACATGGATATCTATGCTAGTGGCAGGATTCAAGCGTAAGGGATTCTACCTCTTGCGTGAAATTGAGGAAACATAGTCAACGGGCCAAAGAACCATCATGTGAGCTCAATAACACAACGTCTGTCAATGGGAGCCGTCGATGCTCGTACGATTGAACCCATCCTGCAGACTTATTTTCTATCGACTTGATACATGTAAGCTCGCTCTGCAGCTAGTAGAACCATGTATGGCTTGCGGGGGACACGACGTCAATCTACTGCCCAGTTTCCTGCCCAATACCCCATGTGCACATTCGTACTTCGCGGACCCTGAGACACAGTTGAACCACTTTTCATCATCCCAAAGGGAAGCTTTAACGGCACCTCATCAAGCCACAGTAGGCTCCTCGTCTGAACCGTCCAGGGTTGATCAAGTCAGTATCCTGTGCCGTTGAAAGCAGTGAGCCGCCTATCCTTTCCACTTGCGTAATTCTCTGCAGACAACGCCTTTCCGCAAACATGGGATCAAAGCAGCTAAGCATGTATGTCCCTTAGCCTCCGACCGTTACTCTCAGTTGAGTCTGACACTGTGTAACGCCGAAGCCGGCGGCTGCGAGTAAGGACGACGGGTACATGTATATTCAGGGGCTATGATTGAGATGACGAGCTCCCCGCGGGCATTGAAGCGTTACATGTAGCTAAGGACGACGGTGAGGTAGAGATAATTAGTGATTCTTGTCTTTACTTTGTAGATACAAGCGGTCTGATATTAAGAAGATCTGAAAACCCTAACCCTAACCCATCACTTTACCCAGCCAATATCCCGACTCTCTTCTAAAGTGTAGCTATCGAGTTACCTGTTGGGAGCCTAGCTAATCTCCTGTCGAAACCGTCGCTTACCATAGAATCCGAGTTTCCGATTGACAGAGACCTTGGTGTAGATCGCTCACTCCGAGAAACCAACTCGCCCTGAAAGTCTCTCATCCCCCTACTGCTGAAACAGCTTCTGGTCCACAAGGCTAGACCTCCTCGCCACCCAGCCAGCCTCAAGCACGACTCCGGCATCTATCGCGATGCAGGGCCGCCCAAGAGCAGCCTGGTGACGGGCAATGGAGTCTTGAACCGTGTTGTCCGCTCCGTAGTTGCCCTGGCCGCGGCCTCCGACAATGGCGCTGGCGCTGCCGAGGAGAATGAAGAAGTCGAGGTTGTCTGCCAGCGTTTCGCAGAGCAAGTCTGTTCCGTGAGCTTTGACGGCGATGCCTTGATGCCATTGCTCGTGGCTCATAGACTGGAAGAGGCTGTTCTGTACGGATACTCTTTAGTCTCACCTCTTGGAGCTGTCAGAGCTGAAGGACAAACCTGGAAAGCCATGGCCGCGTGAACGAGTCCTCGTATTGGTTTCCCATGTGTTTTCCCGTCTGCATCGTCCGCAGCTGCTCTTCCACCTGTGAAGCGTGCCTGACGCTCAGGGGCTGGATTATATCTAGGCGCTCTAACGAAATTACCCGCAAAGAAGTCTCGAGCAGCTCCTTCAACCGCTGTGGCCGTTCCCTGGCAACGAGATCAAGGTCAATGGCGGAGAAGGAATTTTTCTTCTCAACCTGCCTCATCTCCAATCTCTCGTTGCTAACGATATCTCTCTTACCAACCTCGATGAAGCGGCCGAACGGGGAGAGGGAGCGGCAGCCGATGGCGAGGGCCTCTTCTGAGAGGGAGTTGAGGATGACATCGACGCCGTGACCGTCTGTAAGTTGGGCAATTTCGTCGCCGAAGGTGAGTTCACGACTTGAAAGAACGTGATGAGATGGGATCCCGAATTTCTCTGTGATGAAAGCTGGTTTCTCTTTGCTGCCTGCCGTCACGAAGATTTCTTCGGCGCCTAGGAAGCGGGCAATAGTTATCGCTGCCTGGCCTACGGCTCCGGCTTCAGAATGGATGAGAATCGACTCGCCCATCTCTAACCTCGCAACATCCCTCAGAGCGTAGAGAGCAGTGCAATAGGCTACCGGAACAGCTGCCGCAGTCTTCAGGTCCATTGTTTTAGAGACGATGCTCGCGAGACGGGCGTCGAGGGTGGTGATGGAACATAGCAACCCCGTCTGGCTGGTAGAAGCAGACCTGATCACCGACGGAAATCCCGCATTCCGACTCATTGGATACCTCTGTGACGATACCTCTGTGACGATACCGCTGCCTTCAAAAAGAAGTGTCGCTTCATGTTGGAGCCGGCCCATTGCCACCATCAGGTTCTTGAAGTTGAGCGATAGCTATTCAGCCCGGACTCGGATCTGCCCGTTCTCCAGAGTAGGAGAGAAACTCGAATCGTCAGCCCAGAATAGAGAGTCGAGCATGCCGACTTTGCGAATTCGAAGTTGGAGCGGGCGTTGGGTCATCATCTCGCTCGCAGTTTCGATGGGATGGTGTTGCGGGACGCTGTCTTGCACCCAGTCGTTGGTCCTCTTGTCTGCCAAAAGACGAGGAACCATTATAGAGCCATCGCGTACAGCAAACTCCCATTCATGCTCGTAATTTGACACGTCCAGATTAAACGTGATGTCGCAGAGTCTCAGGATATGTTCCGCTGCTTCACCGTCTGCCGGTAACCCAGGGTCGAGATCCTAACTTCTCAACCGAATCTCGTGGTTCTCCGATCTCATACTTCTGCTCAAGCTGGTGAAGAGATATCGTCGTGGATGCGAGTAGTCGAGGACAGCCCCACGGGTGACCTAGAGGACGTCACGGGCGTTGACGAGGGTATCGCGAATCTTTGTCCAAGCCTCGCTAGATAATTCCCAGAAATGTCGTCGTCGACTTCTAAGAGAAAGATGACAGCATCTCCAGAAGAAGCCAAAGACTCGCCCAGGCATGAAATAGAGGTCCGCGTCTCCGGAAATCGAGCTGATAGACCCTGACAAAGACTTACTGCCAGCTTGTCATCTGCAGTTGCTGAGACAATACCAACATCAGAAACTCTGCAGTTGCTGAGACAATACCAACATCAAAACAAGTCTCTTCTCCTCTGTCGTTAACGCCCGAGACACAAGAAAACTGGCTTCATGCTACTCATCCAGTTCAAAGTCCCTCATCTCAAGTAAAACGCCATTAAAGCCACTCTTGACAAGAACCTCATCCCACTGCCAGCCATGAAGCACAGGAGACAAGACACGACCATCTTGAGAGCCCAGCCACGAACCAGAAAAGGTGCCGAAAACAAAGCCCCATCTCAGCGACGGCTCTGTGAGCTCAACCATGGCCAGTTGACCGCCAGGCTTGAGAAGACTCTTCAAGTTTCTGAGCGTGACTTACAGGTTGCGGGTTGCGTGAACGACGTTACAGGCGACGATGATGTCAAATTGACTGAGCTAAAAGCCTTGCTCCTCTGGAGAGCGCTCGATACCCAGCCTCCGAAACTCCATATAAGGAGCAAACTCTGCAAAGGTCGTCTGCGCGTTAGAGACAAACGACATGCCAATATCAGTGAAGACGAAGCTCCCCCCTAACACGGAATCTTCCCTCCCGTAAAGGGCATTGAGGAAAAGAGCCGTCAAACTTCCTGTTCCGCCGCCAATCTCTAGCACACGCAGCTTAGAAATCTTGAGCTGCATGAGCTTAACGTAAGAGGCGAGCTAGACGTTGCATCTCTTGACGTTTTCGTCTTTTGTGTAGATGCGGCCTAGCATGTTGTTTTCGAGGAGGAGGGCTATTGAGTCTGGTTGGCGGGTGAAAATGTCGGGCAGGCAGCGGCCGAAGCGGACGAGGACTTCTCCTGTGATTCCGAGAGCGATCATCTTTTCCTCGGAAGGACAGGGTTTAGGCTCGGATGGAGACTGGTCGACTGTAAGCATCCATTGGTGATAGTTCTGAAAGTGTCTTGATATTGCTGCTTCGTCTTCCGCAGTGAGACGGGCAAGAGTCTGCCGCAAGATGGTCCGACTGAATGAATCTACCTCGGCTCTTGACAACTGCGCATGAACGGGAGCGGTGAGATCCTTGCTGCACTGGCGCACGAGACTCTCCGTTGAAGCTAGCAGCGGATCGAGATGCCAGTCTATCTGGTAGCATCGAGGCTCGTCCTCTCCTTGCCCAGACTTGGAGATATCTTCCGCGCCTTCAACAGGACAAGTCTTGACGCCAGTCGCCCGGATCAAAACTGTCGAATCATCCTCATCGCTGACGGCCACGAGATCCGAAGCTATCTGTCGAAGTCCGTACGGCCTTGTCTTTGTCGCAACAGAAAGCTGCTGCCCCGGCTGAAGGACCGTCCCAATATTCACTACCAGCTCATCGATGAAAGCCAGAACGTGAGCTTGATGCATGCTATCCGCTGCCTGGTATCCAACGAAACTTGTCTGAAGACAGCCTTTGAGAGTGGTGGGATGCAGGCTGTGCGGCTGCTGGTAACCAGAGGGCACTGTCGACGCCACATCCTGTACTCGAACCACACAGCTAGACTCCCACGGCCGAGCTGAAGCAGAGACCATGGCGTTGAAACAGCCAGTGTAGTCGAGACCCAGCGCCCGGAGCCGGCTGTATAGCTTGTCAACCTCGAGCCGAGTTCAGGAAGCAACCGATGAGCTCTCCGCCATGTCGATATGTAGGAGCAGCTTGCGGCTTGACCACGGCAGTGAGCTGTAGACTCGTTGCCATGAGAAAGGCTAAAGATTCGAAACTCGAGCCACTTGGAGCTCTCCTTTTGCACAGAAGAGTACGGCCGAAGAAGCGTAACAACCTCGGTACCGATATCATCGTCCTGCACAAGCAGCGGCTTCTCAAAGATAACGTCGCGGAAGTGAACTACACCCTCCGAGTTCTGCCCCCCCGCAAGCACCTGCTTCTGCCTAACAGCCTCGACAACAGCCGTAACGAAACACGCCCCCGCGAGAACAACATTTCCGTTGACAACATGGCCTCTGAGCCAGGGCGTCTCGCTTAGACGGATGTACTTGCGCCACGAGGGCTCAGCTGCGATGCTATCCTGCGCCAGGCTGCCGAGGAGATCGTGTCGGGGGAAGGGGCGTAAGCGGTAGTTTTGGCTTCGACGGGATTCGTTTCAGTGGACGTGGTTGTGATGCTAGTTGTAGGATAGGAGGTTAGCTAGGACGCTTGTCTTTAGTTTTCCGTCGGGGTTGTTGACTTGGTTGAGGGCAACTGAAACACCGAGAGCGAAAACTGTGCCAGAAAACGACAGAATCGCCTCGTCGTCATCTTCCTTCTTAGTTAAACAGGAGAGATAATGCGTCGAGTCCACAGCCATCATGACTTTAAGCGTCTGCGTAATCGGCGCCTTGAGAGCCGCCCGAGGACCAACCTCAACAACCAACGTCAAAGTCCCGCCCCCAACCAAAGCCACTGCCTCCTTCAACGCGTCGGAGAAGCGAACGGGACAAAGAAGATTACGTGTCCAGTACTTTCCGCCGAGCTCCGTTCCAGACATCTCGCGGCCTATGACGGAGGAAACGAGCCGGACGGCTTTCTTGTGCTCCCGTGTGACGATGCTGCTGATGGCGGTGAGATAGTCGTTTTCTACTGGCTTCAGATGTAGTGAGTGATAGGCAACGCTGACAGCTAGTTTCCGGTTAAACACGCCGACCACGGTCAACGTCTCCTTGATCTCGTCCAGGGCATCCACGTCTCCTGAAAGAGTCACGCTTTGAGGACTGTTAACGCAAGCAGCTCCAACAGCATCCCCATAAGCAAGATACCCCCTGACCTCCTCCTCCGCCAACCCAACAGCCAGCATCCCGCCTCTCAGCTCCGGCGCCTTCTCCCGCAGACTCGAAGCCGCCCTCCCCCGAAAGTACGCCGCTCACAACGCATCTAAAGCCGACAAAGCACCCGAGGCATAAGCCGCAGCTATCTCGCCGCTTGAGTGTCCGCAGACGACATCTGGCTTCACGTTCCAGCTTTCGAGCAGGTCGACCAGCGCGAGTTGAAGGGCCGTGCAGCAATGAAGGGCCGTGCAGCAAGACTGAGCGAATTCGGCTTCGGCAAGTCGCGAACTTGACTCTGGCTTGCTCAGCTCCTCGATGAGATCCCATTTTGCTTCCAGGTCTTTCATATTTTCTGCTGAGCGCTGGATTGATTGGGCGAAGACGGGGTATAGGGGTAAGAGGTCTACGCCCATTCTCGCCCATTGCGCCCCTTGGTCTGTACAAGAAGTCATTAAAAGTACTGAAACAACAGATTTCCTAGTCTTGAACTTACATACCGGTGAAGATAAAGCACAGTCTTGAGTTTGCAGCAGCCTTATTAGGGCGATTAATCCCCTTCTCAACCTGTCCTAGAGACGAAGCTAGCTCCCCAGCATCAGACGGCGTAATAGCAACGCGATGCTGAAAATGAGTCCGTCTAGAGCAAAGAGTAAACGCCAAGTTATTGAGAGACAGTTGCTTCCCATTCTGAGCAACATGCGGCTCCAAATGGACGCCAGCTGCTTCAGTCCGTCTTCACGCCGGTGAGAGAAGTGAAAGATCTTCCGGCTCGCTTTCACGACGGCGTCTTCATCGTCCGTCGTTGCTGTGGAGCTTTCATTGTCGTGGGTGCTGTTCTCATGACTTTCGTCTTCGCTGAGGCTTACGCTGGACTCTTAGTTTCTGTATTCATCGGAGTTGGAGCCTTTTCGAGTTGAGGACCTGCTTCGAGGATGATGTGAGCGTTTGTTCCCCCAGATCCTGCTCCGTTGATGGAGATTCTCCGGCCACTCCATCAGCCTCGTCGGAACCTGCATTGTAAAGGGTTAGTTATTATGACGGCCATCTCTTTCACAAGACTCCCACTTCGATGCCTCTAGCCTTTAGCTCGAGGCTCTCATTCGGGCTTTCAAACGTCGGACTCGGGACGATGAAGCCCCTCTCTAGCATAAGAAGTGCTTTCATGACGCCAGCCAGGCCTGAGGCATTCTCCAGGTGGCCGACGTTGGCTTTGATGGTGCCTACAAATATTTTCTCGCATCTCGATTTGCCGCCCATGGCCTCGCTGAAGGCCTGTATTTCGCAGCCGTCTCCGGCTTCTGTTCCGGTCCCTTGAAAACATATTAGCCAGTCCAGTATCTGTCAGATGTTTCAAGCTGAGGGAAACTCACCATGAGACTCTACGTACAAGGTATCTCTAGGATCCAGGCCTGCCTTGTGGTATGCTTGAAGAATGGTGTCACGCTGTGCCGTGGCAGAGGGCAGTGTAATTCCAGATGTCTTGCCATCAAAACCGACGGCACTCCCTCGAATAACACCTCGAATATGATCGCCATCACGAAATGCATCGTCAAGAGGCTTCAGAACAATAGCCGCAGTCCCCTCGCCCCTACCGTAGCCACAAGCACAAGAGTCAAACGCGTAGCAACAGCCATCAGGTGACAAGAACCTTGCACAAATCAGCTGCATCCCAGATCCGCTGAGCTGAGCGTGGGGATGCCAGAAAGAGTCCCCGTTGAAGCGGCCTTTCGTCTTGCCAGTCCAAGCCGCTCAACCCTCTCGCAGCATCTTCCAAAGGCCATATTCGGTAGAGCCGGTGCCTGGGTACATGTAGCGGCAGGCGGCTCCAATGATGGCGATGGGGGCGACGGGCGAGGACTTTGGGTTTTCGGGGTTGCCGTTGACACCACTTGTGGAAATGTGGTTGATGGTATTCATGGTTGAGTTGACGTGTTGTTTAGAAGCGATGAAAGACAACGTGTTGACAGTATGTTTGAAGGAGAAATCAGTTCACTCGGAGATGAGTTTCGATTCTTGATGGCTTATGTTGTCTCAAGTTTCGAGTCGACTGATGCATAGTTCTACTTTCACTTACACTTTACATGTAGGCAACTATTACGTCTATATATACATGTACATGCCGGTTTTAGAGAAATGGCAACGATCTGGAAACAGAAAAGTAAAGCTGAAAAAGGCATCGTCTACCGAGACGTCCAGCGAGACGCGAGACCCCTGATGATTGGGTTACTGACACCCTATGTCCTATGTGTTCTCTCGTCTGTTCAGACGAAAAGGGCACCAGGGCGCCTCGCTACCCCAGCCATCCATCGAGGCGCCAAGAGCCCATTGCGGAGAGAGGCGTACGTCAGTTGGTTCGATGATGCATGACGGCGGGTATCTTTGTCTTTATATTGACAGCTACCGAGATTGAATGAGATTACATGTACAAGACCAGATACATGTATGTTCCGTCACAAGGCACACATGTCGTCTCGACGAGAGAAGAAGAAAGGTACGGCTAGATCGGACGAGAGAGGCAATGGCAACGACGTGGACATTTGTTGGATCACTACATGTATGCATCAATCGACTTGTGCAAGATTCGAACGAGGCCTAGACTGATACTTCTTGTGATTGCTGTGTTGTTGCCACTATGTAGGTATGCATCCAAGAAAGGCTGGAGCGTATCATTGAGCCAAGTTGAAGCTGTGTAAGTCGGCAGCACCAGCCCTAACCCTGCCTGTCACGTAATATGCAGGTGCACATGGTAGCCGTCCATCGCAACATGTTCTCCTTATTACCAGTGCAGTGCATGACAGCGGCCGCAAAGATGTAGCCGAAGCAGAAAGGCAGACACCTGAAATTACATGTCAGATGGATTGACTTCTTTTCGCCGAGCGCGGAGTCGGAGAGTTCTGGCTGCCATTAGACAGACGAGGTGAGCTGAATCTCTATAGTTCCGGGCCGTGATCGGGTAAACAGACAATTGCTTCACCTCATCAGAGCCTCATGCTTACACCCGACTCTGACTCGTTGTTCTCCAACTACGTACGTACGCAGGCACTGAACTGACTTCTTACCTTTCTGACAAGTTCCCATTATGTGATAAGCTGCGCGTAATACGCGTCTCTCCTCTACCGAGCCAAGACAACATACGCTTATGCTGGAAAACTCAACTCCAGATAAGGCATCGACATCGACATCAAGCGTCATAAATACAAGTAAGCCGCTCTCCTACGCAATGTAAGCAAGTAAGCAACAGCATCAAAGCGGCCGTCTACACGTTCCGCAGATTTAGCTTAAAGCTATTTGACACAAACTCCCCCTGCATCGCTCCCCAACCCTTCAGCTCAAACACCTCGGTACCAACCAGCGCCCCCTTCCAGACAGCAAGCCACTTTCCAAACAAAACAACGCGAGCCATCGGTCCAAACGGCCGGAAATCCATGCCCAGGTCATGGAGGTTGATGGAACCGAAGGCGCTGCGGCCGGGCTGAAGGGGGACGAGCGTGGCGAGGTCTGGTGACCACTCGCGTCGGACGCGGACGCGTGGTAGAGAAAGAGGCGCGCGGTAAAAGGCTGGTGTGATATTGAACATGCCCAGTCGTAGGGCGAGGGGATCGAGCGGTGAGTAATCCTTCATGAAGACGACGGCGTGGGGGTTGTGGTTGTGGACTGTGACGGTGATGACGGATGGGTATGCGGCTGTTGGACCGATGTGAACCTCTAGGTTGTTGAGGATGGCGCGTGCCTCTTCGGCGCTCACTCTGGGGTTCCGCAGCTCGGCGGCTGAAGGCGGTTCAGGGGGACAGACGAGCCACATACAGGCCAAGGCTGAGATGAACGAATTGATGCTCATTTTCTGTCTGATGGGTTGCGAGTTGCAATGGAGAAAAGCTGGATGAAAGTGGGAGTCAAGTTGGAGTCATGGCTTCGTAGGGAAAGATGACCTCGCTTTATATCCATGTCTGCTCATGCTCCTGTTAAACCCTTACTTTAGTAGTATCATGCTATTACGGTTTCTGCTGTTTCCGCCCGTCGTATTTCCACTGGGCCTCTCCGAGGTTTGCAGCTCCGCCAAGTAATTGATGGATATGGAAAAGGACCGTCCGAGGCAGCGCGGGTAAAATCTCCCCACGCCCATCAGCTGCTTTCCAACAGAGGCAAAAGACGCGAGGGAAGAAAAGGGCGAGGGCTCAAAGTCCGAATCGGCATTGACAGGCTCTATGAAAGATGAAGGTGGCCTCTTTGTTCCCGACAAGCGGTTTTCGGTCATGGTTTCCACAAGAATCGGATGATTACTCCATGGCCGGAGGAACGAAAGCGTCCTCGTTTTGCGGTCATGTTAGAGTTCCTTGGACTATAGCGTCATGTTGTCACATGGGAGTCTGCTGCTCGACCTGTTCGTGACGGACGAGAGCCGATGCTGATCCCAAGACGATCGGTATCGGTAACATGTTGATCTGCGACGGAGAAGAGACGGGAGCGGCATATCGGCGGAACGAGGTAGCGCATTGGCCATGTTGAACTTGACAAGCTGTTAGCATACACACGCAAAGGCCAGAATGAGTTGCCTAATCATTACCACCTTGTTGTCTTGTTGCCGTTGTATTCCAGACTCAAGTCATTTGCAGGGATTCCCTTCCTCTTGCTCACCGGAAATGACGGACCA
This sequence comes from Ophiocordyceps camponoti-rufipedis, assembly GCA_002591395.1. Taxonomy (NCBI): domain Eukaryota; kingdom Fungi; phylum Ascomycota; class Sordariomycetes; order Hypocreales; family Ophiocordycipitaceae; genus Ophiocordyceps; species Ophiocordyceps camponoti-rufipedis. The sequence continues at coordinate 63,242 of NJES01000005.1, read as the reverse complement.
AGCCAAGACGCCATCAACGAGACCAATCGGGATGTCATGGTCCAGATGGCGAGGCACGCACGGTTCGCCGAGCGAGCTGGAAACTGATATCACTCCGAGCCGCATCCTCGACCATCATCGTCGTTGCTCTACTTATAGTGGTGTCTTTCATGACCTCATTTCCTCGACTCCAGCCAAGGCAGTTGGAAGGATCCTGGCTGCAGCGCCGAGAAACGTGTTGGGCGAGCAATAGTTCGTGCGTCTATGCCCGGGAGTGCAATTCAACGTGGCAAATGGGTATGATTCATGTAGAATCGCGAATCTGCCTTGTTTGCTGTCTGGCCATGGACGTGGGTAAAGGGGGATTGGATCTCGAGGCCCTCTTCTAGAGACACGAGTTCTGCACATGTCGTTAGAAGGATCGATGGAAACCTGCGCAAGGCCATGGTTGCGCTAATTGCCTGACAGCTGCTGAGCAAGTCGGGGAATCCTCGCTTTGGTGTTGATGTGAATTGCCGTACGGGCCTACATCATTAACCGTCTGACAATCTCGCAAGGTCCAGGCATTTCCAGAGTCATCCACGCCGAAAGACGAGGCTGTCACTAACGTCAGGCATCTTCCCTTTGGCCGTCACATTCACAAACACCAGCTCCAGAGCAAAGGCGGCAACGGCCACGAAGCCGACAACGGGTCATCAGATACAAGACAAACCAGCGGACAAGCTACGGCGCGCCCGAGCCTGTCCAACCCGTATATGTAGACGAGCCCCACGCTCAGTCCCCTGTAATGTAAACAGGCTGCCACGGCCAGATGGCGGCGTGACACGATGGACGCGATGACGGGGTGCCATCGGTCCAGTGGAACGGGAATGGCGTGGAACTTCCATCTTAGCCAGGTGACGAGGGCTGATACGCCGGCGTTGACGGCATTCTCGACTGCCGAAGTCTGAAAGGACAGGGGTGGTATCTGGCGGTCTGCGAGGCACAAGACATGTCGAGGAGCGAGATTGCTCGAAGACATGTGGACGGCATGGGTTGTTATGAGTTGTTCGTGGTTGTCAGATAGTCGCCAGCATGACGAGCAAGCCGGCGGTGAATCATGCCAGGATATGACGGGTAGCTTCGGCCACTGGCGCCGCCTATAGTCTTCAGCAAGGCCACTAGAGACAAGCGGCTGCAGGTGAGACACTGGCCGCGGCTAGCCTCGACAGCGTCAATCGGACAGAACAGCCGTCGATCGTGTTCGTTGAATGACTTGTAGCAACCAATGATTGGGCAAAGGCGAAAGGAAAGGATCGCTGGCTGGAGACGCGTGGGGGCTCGGCGGAGAACCGCTGGCGGCGGGAGGCGCCTTGGCCGACCTGAGGAACGGGCTCTTGGGAGAAGGGGTATTCACCTGGTGTTAAGGCGCGAGGGAGGAGGAGAGGAGACGAGGAGAGGGGATGAGATGAGGGCCGTTTGGATGTTGCATTGGAGTTGTAGAGAGAAGAGCCTGGAAGCTGAGGCTGTCTACGAATACCGAATCTGCTGTGAGGCGAAAAACTATGTGGCGCAGGCGAAAGCACGTGGGCGTGGAACATGGAAACGGGCATCACCGGCAGCGACAAGCCGGCACGTGACACCTCTCGCCTCGCATCCTCGCCTGCATGCAACTACGGGCATGCGCCCATGCAGCCGTCCAAGGCACCTCGCAAGAAAACAAAACAGGAGGGCAAACCCGCTCATCAAACGCATGACTCGGACAACCCGGTCCGTTCCAGGTGCTCGTCGGTTCAGGCCGCGCAGGGGAGCCATGACTCGGCAGAAGCATCCGTACCATGGGCTCGCAGCTCGTTTCACATCGACTTGTCCTGTTGTCTTGTCCCCTCCCCTTTTTTGCCCATGACTTTTATTAATCTACCACGAATACCGTCATCAGCCTCTGGAGACCGCCCGCTCGGTCTGTGCTGCCCGAGAGCCAGCCGTCTCGTCTCCCTTGCCTGAGGGAAAACAAAGGAGCCGGACGGCGAACGGGGTCGCATGTGGAGCGGCCGGAGAAGGCAGCATGTCATGATTTCTGATTTATACATATTTGCTTTTGTTTCCCACGGTGATTCAAGGTATTTCCCTGGTTGCCTCCCGTCTGTTTGTGATTGTCGTCGAGTTGACCCTTTGTTCTCTCAGCGGCCTCTCCTCGGCTCCTCCGTTAAGGTGTCCCCTTGTCCCCTTGTCCCCTTTCACCCTCTCCCCGTTCACTCCCGCTCTCCACGGGACGATCTAGCGCAAAACCTTCCATCCATCCGCTGCTGCCGTTTCAGCGGGCACGTCTCATCGAACAATGCGCAGGGCCCCTTTGTTGATGAGGCGCCAAGGGTCATGGTGAGAGGTGCTAAAAGGCTTGACGCTTCTCACCCTCCCCTATCGGGGCCCCTGAAGGTCGAGGCTTAGGTCGCGGGTACCTTTTGCTTCGCCGGCGCCCCGCCACTGATCGCCCCGAACTCCATTACGGTCGAGGTAGCCGGAACTTGGCATGGCTCAGTTTCCGCTTCGTCAGCCTCCTCCTCCTCCTCCTCTTCAACCTCCTCCTCCACCACCTCCTCAGGGTCCTCCCCCTCCCACGCCCACGCCTACGCCTCCGCCTCGTCTTCCTCCCGTCCTCCACCCTCTTCGTCGGTCCGTCTCAGCCTCTCCGTCTGTGCGTCCGGTGGCTGCCTCGCCACATACTACTCGCACTAGTAGTACTCCGCCAGCTGCTACTCCTACTACCACGACTACTTCTACTATATACGGCCGCCGCGATTCCCACCATGGCTTTGTTTCGCCGTCCCTCCTCGTTACTCGTCCCTCCACCATGGCTCACATCGCCAGCTGCCTCGCCAGCCCCGGCCAGCCACCGGAGCTTCCACCGCCCCCGCTGCCACCCTCACAGCTCGCCAGGAAGCCTCACGCATGGAGGATGCTGCCCGCCGATCCCCAACCCAGATACCAGTTGTTTCCACGCGAGAAGCCTGCCGCCCCCGATGCCTCGTCTCTGCCCCCGAGGCCTTCACATCAGCGCCGGCGAAAGGCCAACGTTCCGGACCTCGGGCCTATGACGACGGTTCATGAGGTTCCCATGGACTCACGTACGTCGTGGTTCTCTCCCTTCTTTCATCCTACTGACTCGAGTCTCAAGCTACTGTTCCTGGTCTCCCTCCCGTTCAGGATAACGGCAATGACTCCTCAACAGACGAGGCTCCTATCCCGCCCCCAAAGGACTACATCTCACCTCTCAAAGACTCCAAGCTGCTCAACGTTCCCCAGCGGCCAGTTCCGGCGCCCCTCCTCCGAACCCTCAAGTCGTCTTCGTCGCTGAAGAAAACCAATGGTCCATCAGAGACGTCACAGGACCCGGATCGCCACCTCGTTCCCCCCAGTCACTCTACGCCCGACCTCTCGCTTACTCGGTCCGGCACCTCCGACGGCACCTCTACGTCGATGACGACACTGGCGGCGCCCATCTCGGCTGCACTCACCGATCCTCAACGTGTGTCGCCCAGACCATGGGATAAAGATCAGGTAGAGCCGTCTCGCGGTCACCGCCGATGGATTTCCGATGGGTCGGGTCTGCCGGACCGGGGACGGGCGCGACGGCGGGCTGACACGCCAGAAATCGGATGCCCGGTCAAGGCAGCCAAAGCAGCTAAAGAGGCAGCCCGCCAAGAGGAGTTGGATCGTCAGGCCCTCGAAGTGCTGCCAAGGGGCCTGCGGCCGTATTACGCCGTCGCCGAGCTCAGTGTCGACGACGCCGCTTCGCTGCAGGATCAGGCACATCGCCAGGCTGAACGGTTCGAGGTGCTTAGGATGGAAGACGTCGAAGCCCTGACCAGGGTGAGCAGATATGGGAACGAATTTCATCGCATTGGTTAGACTGACTGACCGTGATCCAGGAAATCCGCAAACTAGAGGAGTGGACGGGGCGCATCCGGCGTGAGTACGCATCTCTCCGGGCAACTCGTCGCAATCTTCATTCCCGGATCCGCCAGTACCTCAGCTCGCCGAGAGTAGGCCGCTTCAGCTTCGAGTCGATACTGAAGCAGGAGGAGAGGCTCGCGGATCTCGACGCCGAGATTGACGACTGCGTCGCCGAGCTGGACCGAGTCGAGAATCGGAGGGCGCGGGTGCGGCAGAAGCTGCTGGAGCACGTCGCGGCTGCCAGCTTGCTTCCGACGTCGACGACTCCGAGGCCGGACGGCGGCGCCTCGGGCCTCCCGTCCCCGGCACCGCGCGACATCTCGACTCCTCCACGGAGCCCGGCGTCTGAGGCGGACATAATTGACGACTATGGCGATTACGACTCGTCGCCTGACTTGGAGGATCCGGAACCACCCAGCCTGAATCAGCCCGACGCCAAGTTCAAGAGGCAGGCTCTGGTTGAGCTCGAGACCGTGCTGGAGTCGGAACCCCAGCCGGAGCCGGAGCCGGAACCTAAGCCGGAGCTGGAGTCGAAGCCTTCTTTCAACCTGCAGCCACAGCCCCTGGAGCCGCAGTCGGAACCCATGCCGGAGCGGGAACTACAGCGGTCATACGACGGGAGAGTCAGCGTCATGAGTCCGAGACGACCCGGTGTCGAGAGCATCCGCGTCTACATGGGCGGCGACGTCTTTACCCTCCTCGCCGACGTGGAAAACGAATTCTCCAAGCTCAACGACGGACAGGCCAGCGACGACTCATGCTCACCCAAAAAGCCCGCAACCCGCCCCTCATCGAGCGTCTACAGCCCGGCCTCGTGGCTCGTAACGCCCCGAACACCCGCCTGCTGGCCCCCAGCTCAGACCGACGACAAGACATGCAGCCCGTCGAGCGACGTCGGCCAGGATGCAAAGACGGAGGGCACGCAGCAGTCTTTGACGACGACGACGACGACGGCGCCGCCCACGCCGCCGCTAAAGGACTTTCCCAAGACGGAGGCGACGCCGACTTTGTTGACGAGCGCTGTGTTTAAGCCTTGATTTTGTTTCTTTTCTCTTTTGTTTGATTCCCCCCCCTCCTTTTTCTTTTTCTCATTTGTGTTGTGAGATTTAGATTAGAGCCCTTGTTGGGTTTGACGTCTTGGTTGTTGCATGGCTTGCGGGTGTGTTGATAGAATACAGTAGCTGTCTAATACGTCGGCTACAACTAAATATAATAATCACCACGATGGAATCAATGATAGCACCGAGATCCATCTCGACTTGATTGTTGCTTTGAGTTCTACTCTACTCGACACAGCCATCAAGCCAACGTCTACCAAGCACCAAGAGCAACGCAAGCCTCACCACCCGTCAAGCTAACCGTACAACTCACCAGCTATTCTACAAAGACCATCCTCGTCATTCAGACACGAGCTCCCATCATTCCCATCATCGCAGGAGAAAGACGAGAAGCCATCACCGTCAAACCATTCACCCCCAAAAAGTACACAAGCCGCTCAATGCGTCACGATGCGAACCATCTGCAACATCAAGCCAAAGACCAACCCCCTAGCAACCTCCTCAATCTGCAAGCAATCAAAGACCCTCCCCAGCGCATCCCCCGTGGCCGCCTGCCCCATGACGCCCATGAGCGCGGCGGGGACGCCCCGCTGGACGAGCATGCGGCGCGCCTTGACCGCCAGCCTGTCCCTTTCGTCGGCGGAGAGGTCCTCGGGCCAGGCGGCGCGCTCGGCCTCGGTGGGGAGGCTGTTCTCGCGGAGCTTGCGGACGGTGGAGGCGATGCCCGCGTCCGAGGTGTTGGCGTCGAGGAGGGAGGATTGGATGAGGGATTGGACGGTTAGGAGGGAGGGGTTTCCGGGGCGGAGGAGGAAGGATTTTGCGGCGGTGAGGAGGGTGCGGCGGATGTTCCAGGCTGAGGAGAGGGTGTACATTTCGTTGATGACGGCGAAGAGGAGTTCGACGGCGACGCGGGTTTCGTGTTCTGAGAGGTGCGAGTATTGTCGTGCTGGACGGGAGGGGGCCGCCTTTTTGCCGCCGCCGTTGGTCATGATGCTGCTTCGTCGGCGGTCGTGTTGAGGGGGGGAGCCGTCGCCGAGACCGACGTAGTCGTCTTCAACCTCGTCTGGCGGAGGCGGGAGCTTCATCATGTCGATGCTCGACATGGACGGGGACTGAACGGGCGCGAGGCTGGATGCCCGGCTGTGTTCTCGGCTGGGGTGCGCGCTGCTGGAGCCCGAGTCGGTGCGGTCGGAGCGGCCTACGCGCGTGTAGTCGACGGCGTCGGCGTCGAGCTGGTGGCTTGCTCTTCTGTCCATGGGCGCTACTTTACCGGGCTGCGTTGAGATGACTGATGATCGCTGGCTGTCGGTGCTGGCTCGCTCCGATCGGGCCGGCGATTTGGCCACCGGGGATGGGTTGGACCGTGAGAGCCGGCCGGCCGGCCCCGCTCCTCCGGTCTCGACTGCCGACAGTGGGGTCGTCGGCTTCCGACCGAGGCCCGGGAAGCCGCCCAGGACACCCACCAGATTCTTGCCGCCCTCGACGGCGCCCTTGGGGCCGATGGTCAGCGCGTCTAGCATGTTCTTTCCGACCGTCTCCCAGCCAAAGGACTTGGAGCCTCCGTGAGTGTGTCCCTGTGACTTCTCCAGGAAGCGCTTCATTCCCTCGCTCTCGGCAAGCGACGCGTACCAGCACGCGTCTCGCAGGTATCGCTCCAGCTCCCCCCGCAGCGACTCGCGCGTGTGCATCTTCCACCCGGGCAGCTCCTTGTGTAGCTCGGTAAAGGCCGTGGCGCCCGAGACGGTGGCGATGCGCCGCAGGATCTCGTGTAGCGTCTCGAAATCCGAGTATCTTCTGACAATCATCCAGCCCGAAATCACGGCCAACGACGGCTCGACCTGGATCAAGTAGTCCCAGCTGGGCTTGTTGCGTATCTTGCCGCCGTCACCCGTCGTGTCGTCGTGCAAGGTAAAAGACGCATTGTGCAGATGAAGCTGTTCCTTTTTCGGCGCCTCTTGCTCCGCCGTCTGTCCCGATCCGTGGGCGACGATCTGGTCGAAACTCGTAAATTGCTGTCCGCTCGACCTATTGGCGGCAGCAGCAGCGGGAGAGGGTGAGTCCCGGCTGGAGCCAGCCATGGACCATCGAGAGGGTGTCGACATGCTGTCAACCTCGCCGTGGACCAGTGGCTCGTCACGTCGAGGCGGACTCTTGCTACTGCTGCTGCTGCTATGAGGGGACGAGTCTTTTCGCCGGCTGCGCTCCGCCTCCGGGCTAGACCGACCGGGCTTGGCAATGCCAATATTACCGACGTTGCCGTCGAGGTCGGCGAAGACGTTGTTATCTGGGCCAGTCTGCATGCCGACGTCGATGGCCTGATTGAGATCAGGTTCGCCGGCTTCGAGGAGGTGGACGATCCAGCCATTGATCCACTCGGCTTTGCTGCAAGACTGCAGCGTCGTCTCGAGCACCGAGTTGGCCAGGATCTCGCGGAGGAAGACGCGGGCAGGGTCGCAGCTCTGAGGCGCCTGATCAAGAAAGACCAACAAGTCCTCGGCCACCATCTTAAACTTGGCAGCCTGCTGGCGCTGGTTGAGGAGACTGGCCAGGCGCGAGTCGGGGTTTGACGCCAGATAGTTGTATATGGCATCAGCGGCCGTCATGTTTGTATCGGGAGGGAGGTCGGCGTAGGCGGCGGCGAGCTCGGACATGAAGACGATGATGATGGATGAGCAGTTGGTAAGGAGGTCGAGAAAGGCATCGGCGGGGCGTTTGCGAGACAGTCGATTGGATATAGCCATGACGTAGGCGTTGAGAGTTTTGCGACAAGCCAGGGGGAACGAGTGGTCGGTGGGCACGAGGGGGCTGTACCACCACTTGACGTAGTCGCGGATAATGGCATCGACAAAAGCCGAGAGAGCCTCGCGCGTCTCGGGACGGAAGTCGTCAAAGGCCTTGAGCTGTCCATCGTCATCAGCGTCGAGAGCCGACGACGAGCCCGTATTCTGCAGGTCAGCCCAAAGCCGGTCGAGGACTTCAGGTCCCTTTTCGCCTCGCACAGCCCTGGCCACGTCGGGGTGTTTGGCCTCGAAAGACGCAAAAGCGATGACGCCGCCGACAGCGCCAATAACCAGCAGACCCAGCCGACCGAGTATAGCGTACGTGACGCCGGAGAAGGCGACTGCGATGCCGGCAAGGGTGCCTGGCGAGGCGGTCGATATGAATTGGAGGGCTTTTGCGCTCAGTTGCTGCGAGGGGCTTCGGGAGTCGCTATCGAGACGAGGTGGCGGATCAGGGGCAGCTGCAGGTCGCACATAAGGGCCGGCCTTTGCATCGGAAGAGGCCATGTCGACGACGATGATGGCCCTGAGTATCGACAATGAGGTAAGAAGAGGCGCTCAGCGCAGCGCTGACCATAGCCCGAGAGGAGGTTCGAAGCGGACAGGATAACAATTAAAAAAAAAGAAAAATAATCCAGGCCCTCGGCGTGAACCAGCTTGTTTCAAGCAAAGCGTCTCTGGTCTTCCGCCTGCATCCGTCAGGGGAACGGCGCGGACCCCGCCCCTAACAGGGCACTAGGCCCAACTTCGACTGCGGCCTGGATGGCGTTTGAGCGTAAATAACACCGGGCCGAGGAATGGAGCGTGGAGGAGAGACGGACGAGGATCGGAAGGCTGTGGGCGAGAGATGAGGCGGGAAGCGAGAGGAGATGGAGAAGACGCAGGACGGCTCGCTCGAGTCCGCTCGAGTCCAGTCAACAAGCTCTGATAGCGACCACGTGATGCTGTCGGTTGCTAGGCCGCATCCGTATCTCCATCACGGCAGCTTATCGCATGAATCCCCGCTGTAATCTAGCCCCCGCATAATCTTGCCGCATCACGTGCTCTGGCGTTGGCTCCGTGAGTCGTCGCGACAAAAAAAAAAAAGACGGCTTGAACTGGGACCGGCTCGCAGCAGCGCGTCTTCGCGGCCATATACGATCCACCAACACTCCGACCATGACATCTCATTCCAAGAAGCGCCGATCCAGCGCCGCGGACGAGGACCCAGCTGAGGGGACCAAGATACACGCCAAGAGGAGCAAGCATGACGCCGGCCAGGCTGATGGCAAGGACGACGATGGAAACCCGTTCTGGGAGGTTCGTGGGCTTCTTCTCACTGGGTGATTTCAAGTTGGCTCACATAAGTTATTTTCGTTCCCTCTCTAGCTTTCAAATAAACGGCGCGTCGGCGTCAGCAAGTTCAAAAACGCCTGCCTCGTCAACATCCGCGAATACTACGAAAAGGACGGCAAGCTGCTACCCGGCAAAAAGGTGCGTCCCGTCATCCTGTCCGCCACTCCCGCTCACACAATTCACTCGACAGGGCATATCCCTATCCGTCGAGCAGTACGCAGCCCTCATCAAAGCCGTGCCAGCCATCAACGCCGCCCTCGGCGAACTTGGCCACGACGTCAGCGACGCCCCCGCGGCAGACGACGTACCTGTAATCAAGCAGGCGAAAAAGGCCAAGACCAAGTCGCCCAAGGCCAATATCGAGGCTACGAGTGACGAGGATGAGGAGTAGAAGCCTGCTTTTCCCCCTCCGCTGCCGACGCCACGGAAGCGCCGCGCCGGTCGCGACGGGGTTCAACATGCCGTTCCGTCAATGATGCCAACCGGCTTGATTTCCCCGAGACATACGCGCCGCATAACACATCTTGGCACGAGCCGTCGCATTTAGGAATGTCGTCAGCCCGAGACCTTTCCGGGAGCACCCCCCCCTTCGCCTGACGGACCGGCCTATCCGCCCATGACCTCCCCTCTTTCTTTCTGGCAACTTTGTTCTCCGACTTGGCTTGTTCTCGTCTCCCTTGTTTTTTATGCTTTGTCTTCTCCCTTTTACGCTGCACGGTCTTTGCTGTTTGCGGCCCGCTTGGCGCCACGCTTGACCCTGGCCGGCTCGGCTGCTTCTCCACCAACACGACGGTTGGTTCTCACAAGGTGGCGCTTCTGGCAGCTTTGCCTCTCGTGTCCTAACGTTGCGCTGAGGGAACCTGGTTCTTCCTTGTTGCCGTCTTACTTTGCGTGTATTTGGGCAAGCGGAGCGAGTTGGGGAAATGTGCTATTTCCGGTCATTTTCTATTATAATACGGTACAGAGAGGAGACCAAGTTTAGTCAAACCGCACAATGATGATTGGAGTGGACTGGCTGAACGTAAATGCATTGCTGCGGGTGCATGATGCCATCAAATCTATCTCTAACTTCGCAACGTCTGAGCAAGCTCGAGACCGACATTGACCAAAAAAAAGATACCCAAAAGCGCCTCTATACGGCCTTCCAAGAACCGCCGTGACGGCTATCTGGTCCCCTTGGCACCACTCGGCGCATCTATTCTTCTCCTCCTCAACGAAGTCCCCATGGCATCCCGGACCATGGGATCGGCACGTATCGTGTTTTGAACCAGCCACTCGCGCATCTTGTCCCGGAGGTTGCGGACAGCCATCTCGTCGCCCTTGAAAGGCGCCATTTCTAGCGCCACCATGCGTGTCGTCTCTGTGTCCAGCTGACTGGACGCAACCTCGAGGCGATCGAGTGCCTGCTGCAAGAGCTTTTCGTCGCGGGGGCCGGCGCGACGGCGGGCGGCCGACTGCTCGGCCAAGAGGGGCCCAATCTGTGCAATACCAATGCAGAGGGTGAGAACGATCTTCTGAGCGAGCTTGATGATCTGAAAGGGGAGCAAGGGGGTATAAGGCGGAAGACGGGTGGCGACAGCGTTGACGACGCGGACGACGGCGGGGAACTCGGGCCGGGTAACGGCGTGCAGCTCAAAGAGGCAGAGGCCAACGAGCATCAACCAGCGGTGAAGCTTGGCCGTCCCCATGTAGCCGGTGAGTCCGAGGAGGTAGATGGTGGCAGCGGCGATGGAATAGTGTGGGAGGATGGAGAGGAGGAAGCCCCTGGTGACGAACTCGCGGATGGTGACGCACTCGGTCCATGTGACGACGGCCGGGCCGAAACGTTCGTAGGCGAAGCGTTTGGCGCTGTGCTGCAGCGTGTCGCTGACAGCCTTGAGATGCATAAAGAAGAAGCCGTCGTCTTCACTACCGGTCTTATCCGGGTGATGCATGGCTGCGACCCTGCGAAAGCGGGAGCGAATCTCGCGCTCGCCCGCGTCGAGCGGCACGCCGAGTTCCTCGTAGTACGACGGGTCGGCACGGATATCGTGATAGGCCTCGAAGATTGTGTAGAGCAGATAGATTATCACGACGGCCATCTTGATGTTGCGGCGGTGGGCGGCATGACGGGCCGATTCGGGCGCGGGCTTGGGGTCGCCTGCGCGGATCGTGAGGCCATAGTAGATGGTCTGGATCACCGAGGTAGCGAGCTATGAGGAGGTCAGCTGCTGCCAGACAGGAGAGACGGGAGGGAGACGGACGCCGGGTAGGATGTACCATCCGATCATGGAAAAGGATTGGGACATTTTGGGCGACGGTGGTGCATCCTTTTGATGGTTGAAAGGATCGTGGGCGTGGAGTCGCGAGGCTGTTGAAGAGTGGCAGGATGCGTCACGTGGCAACCCGGGGTGAGGACAGCTTGACGGGAGGCTGTCAGCGTACAGTGCGCAGATGGGCGTTGGTCGAACAAGTCATGTGCCGATGATGGTTGATACGCGGGGCGACGGTTGGAACGTGGAGAAACGGTTCGTAGAAAGTCACTTTACACCTGAAAAATCAGTGTCGGTACTTAGATTCTCCAGTTGGCTCGAGTCAGCAGCACGTCCACTAACTGATCCCACAGTCCCCCAACGACTCCATCAACTGTACGCCTCATTCTTCACTCCCGACCTCGCTGCCTCGGGAAACATGGCTCGAGTCGCCTGACAAGGGCTCAACCCGTCCGGCAACATCCCGGAAAGCGCGCCACCAGGCATGGCCAAGACAAAGACGGCTTCTCTTGGCCCTTCGGCCATTGTTCTGTGACCCTCGCCAGCGCACTAGAGCAACGGGCTTGTGACGCCACTCCCGTGTCTCTCCTGCGACGCTGTCTGCTCTGTGACCAGCGGCACTTATGACGAGTCTGCAAGGATCGGCTACGATTACGCTGAGCCCTACATACCCCCCCCCTCTCCCGCCATCTCCATGTCAGCCGCCGTTTCACTCGCCCTTGGCCTGTTTCGACTCTTCGTCACACGTCTAGGGCTGGTCTCTCGCCTATCTGCCCCGTGGCGACGTGCTGGGTTGGCATCATGACCTGCTTCCCGTGGATATTGTCTGCGAGCGTTGCCTCTATCCCGGCCGTCCAAGAGGAATCCGTCGCGAAGCCGGCTCGGGCTCAATGAGCGTGACTTGATCGTTTGCCTCTTCGCGACCCCCCCCTCTCTCCGGGTCTGCCGTCCCTGACTCGAGAGTGCTTATAATAGAGGCTCGAGTCGGCCGAAAGGGGGGAGGGGGGGTGAGAGAGAGAAAAGGAGGAATGGAAGGACGGAGAGTTGAACAAGGGCTGAGAAAGAGAGAGACAATTCGACGATTGAAGAACCTGACTGCAAGCGAGAAGATACAGACAGAGACATGTTGCGTCTCGGCCTGGCCATCGGCCTCGTGCGCCTGTCAGCGGCGCTGTTCATGCCGGCCGGAGCTGCGGCCGTCCCTCCGGGATCCGGTCAAGCGGCGCTACTCACGGCGGAGTCTCCTCCGGTCCACTCGGCCCCTCTTCCGGAGGCAGCTCCGCGGACGGCGTGTAACGGACACGCAAAGCTCTGTGATCGGCGTTACTCGGACGTGACGATGATTGGCACTCACAACAGCGCCTTTGTGGGCGACACGCCCTTTCACAACCAGTTCGTCTCACTGACGGAGCAGCTCGACATGGGCGTGCGCTTCCTGACGGCGCAGACGCACAACCGGCTGGGACGCATCGAGCTGTGCCACACTTCGTGCTGGGAGCTCGACGTCGGCCCGCTGTCGGGATACCTGCATGAGCTGGCGCACTGGATGGACCAGCATCCGGACGACGTGGTTACGCTGCTGCTGACCAACATGGATGCCATCCCGACTCAGAGGTTTGACAAGGACCTCGCTGCTGCGGGCTTGACCAAGTATGCCTTCCGGCCGGGCGGGAGGGCGTTGGGGCGCGATGGGTGGCCGACGATGGGACAGCTGCTGGACGGGGGGACGAGGCTGCTCGTCTTTATGGGTGTGTATCCCTCTTGTAGAGGAGAGCAGAGGAGGAGACACGGTTGGCTGACTCGGACAGACTATCACGCCGACCTGTCGCAGACGGACTACATCATGCCCGAGTTCGACTACTTCTGGGAGACGCCATACGGCATCACCGACGACCAGTTCCCCACGTGCAGCGTCGACCGGCCATCAGGCGGAGATGCGGGCCGGCTGATGGGGTTGATGAACCACATGCTCAACTTTAAGCTGGGCGACATTGTCTTTCCTAATATGCTGGACGCGGCCAAGACGAATTCGCTGGCTTCGATACAGAAGCAGGTTGAGCTGTGCAAGAGTCAGGGGAAGCCGCAGCCAAAGGTTGTTTTGGTGAGTGTGAGACCAGCCGTTTGTCTCTTTTGTCTGTGTCCATTTCGTTCTTTGATCTTCTTTATATTTCATTCCCTGTCTCTTTGCGCCTCGTGTCTGTCATCCTGTTGTATCTTCAATCCTCGTGTCTTTCATCCTCTTTCTTCGGGATCCGCTGACCGCGCGCAGCTCGACTGGGCCAACATCGGAGAGGCGCAAAAGGCTCAGCAGGTCCTCAACGCGCTGTAGCTGGTTTCACCGTGTTTGTTTGCGTTGGATACCTGCGAATACCTGCCTATCTTGGATCTGTACGTGTTCATAGATGTCAATTAATCTCGCTTGCCAGAAGCAACGAATCAGCTGCGTCCGTAGGTAGCCATCAGGCACCGCGCCTCAACGCGTCATCAGTGCGTGTCTGAGACTCGTATCAATCCGTCTTCTTTTTGATCTATTGAATCCGGGGGGCCTGCTGAAGGCTGGGAGCCCGAAACAGTTAGCGGTCTTCAGCCGCTGAGCTACAGCAGCTCTGCCAGCTGTAAGCAGCCCGTCCGGGCGGTGAGGACCGGCCCGGGCTGACCTGGAGGTTGACCTCATCTCTCCGGAACAATTAGGTAGTTTCCAATTTCCCTCGTTTTTCTTCCCTCTTCTTCGTCGACGTCGCTGCTCCTCGTCCGCCAGCATGAGGCTCGGGCTCACGGCCGCTCTGGCCGCAGCAGGTAAGACACCAGCTTCAGACGGAGATGACGATGACGATGGCTGATCTCGAACCTCTTCTACCAATACAGCGGCCTCGGCTCTTCAGTCAACCTTCGTCTCCCCCAACCGCGACCTCGCCTTCGCCCTCTCGGTTCCAGACACAGACAACACCGACATCTTCTTCAGCATCCGAGCCCCCATCTCCTATTCCTGGGCCGCCGTCGGTCTCGGCAGCGACGACATGAAGGGCGCCCTCTTCCTCATCATCTACCGCAACAAGCACCGCGATAACGTCACCCTCTCCCCCCGCCTGGCCTACGGCAACTACGAGCCTCAGCACTACCCAGACATGCAGTACGACGTGCTGCCAGGCTCGGGCATCGTCGGCGATCACATGGTGCTGAATGCCCGGTGCACGCAGCACTGTCGCAGCTGGCCGGCTGCCGATTCGAACAGCGGGTATATGGATGTGTCGTCGGCGTCGGGCAAGGCTGTTTTTGCGCTGGGCCCGCGGACTGGCTTTGGGAGTGATAGCCCGGCTGCTGACTTGCAGTTCCATCGCGAGTTTGGCGTCTTTTCCATTGATATCAAGAGGACGCTTGGTGCTCCGGATCCGCCTGAGTTGAGAGATGACTCTGAGTCTGTGGGGACGTCGTTGGATTACCGCCGCACTGATCGTCGTGAGCCTCGGTCTAGTCTTCACGGCTCTTTCATGGTCTTTTCTGTTGTCTTTCTTTTGCCTGTTGGAGCTGCTTTGCGCAGTTCGGGACGATGGGCTCGCTTCCACTCTCTTTGCCAGTCCATGGCCGTGCTCATCATGCTGGCTGGCGTCGCTACTGGTGTTCTGGCCAGTCTTCGCTTCCAGAGGGTGCGTCTGATGGTCATACTACTTTCTGGATGTTCTACTCACGGTTGTCTAGTCCCGCAACTTTCGCGCTCATCATCAGATCATTGGCTTCATCGTCGTCGGCTTCGTCCTCGCTCAGCTCGTCCTTGGCTTCCTTCACCAACGGAAGATGCGCAAGACGAATCTGCCGACAAACTACGGCCGGTATCATCGCTACCTGGGGGTCACCATCATCATCTTTGGCGTCCTCAATGCCTTCTTGTGCGTCTCCCCCACAGATCCCCTTCTGAAGAATCTCTCGCTCACGCTACAGCCTCACAGTGGCTTCGACCTAGCCCTCGACTACAAAATGGGCTACACGCTCTGCGGCTTCGTCATCATCTCCGTCTTCCTCGTCCTATTCCTCTACCTCAGTCGCCGCGGCGTACGCGGGAGGAGACAGCGGCAGACGGCTTCCGCAGCGGACGGTCCGTCGACGGGATACCAGCCGCAGCCGTGGCGCGAGGAGCCGAATCCGCCGGATGCGCCGCCGAGTTACGAAGCTGCTTCTTCGCAGTACATCAGTCTGCAGCCGGTTCCCTCGCGGGCTTCCCCTTGGCGGGGCTCGGATGTCAAGGATGGGGAGGATGATCAGCCGGCTTTGGGTGGTTTGCAGCGGCCTAGGGAGTTTACGTAGGGGGATGTAGATATTGGTGGTTCTTGTTGTCGAGAGGTTGTTGAGGACATGGTCGACTCGTCTTGATGTGCTGTCCGGGTTTGTCTGTGGATGTGTAAGAGTTGAGGCTGGTTCATGGTTTTTAAACACTGTTTACAAGGCGTGCCGTTATCTGGCGAGACCGGAGTCGGAACTGCGAGGTTCTTTTCGACTTGACCATCAGACAGTGATACATGTTTCGAGCAGTTGTGGAAACGATCTAAGTGGCCATGGTATACTTATACATGCAATGACTGGTGCATATGGGAGTATGATACCGGTCTTGTTCCCAATAGATGCTCGTCTTCGCGACAGCACCTCAATGCGTCGATCGTCTATGGCATTCTTTTGTCCAGAATATTATTTAAGGGGTGAGCTACACTCCCCTCTGATGTTCAAGGGAAGCACGAGCCCCCACCATGGCGGTCGTTCTTTTAAGCGTCTTTCATCGTCTTGATGCCTTTTACCTTTTCGAACCTTTCTATTTCTGCTCTCGTGCATATGTATATATACATGCTTCAACCCGCTGCCTTGTGTCTGTCATGTTGACTGACGTATCGAGTTGCTCGAGATCTGACGAGGCTGTTCTGTCATGACTGTCACAGAGCGTTGAGGGTGTCCCATATCGCGACTATGGTGGTGATGATAGGCCGCGGAAGTGTGGACAGTTTACCATGGCACTCATAGATGGCAATACTAGGCGAAGACTCATTCTGTAATTCAAGTCTGTAAGCCATCTCAAAGTCCATGAGCTTCTTTTTCTTCACATGAACATAGACTCAAAGGGATAATAGAGGTTCAGCTAGGCTTCGTCTCTCCAGCGGGGATCGAGGATAGATGACGACAAACAGATCAAGGACTACCGTTCGCCACAAAAATATCATGGTCGAGGGAGATGAGATGAAGTCATAGAGATAAGATCGAGACCTGGTGAAATCACTGTAATGCCCTAACGGGGCTCACTGCAAAACATGCCATGTTATCATGCTCCCGCAATGTATGGCAGATCCCAGATCCGTTCATGCAGGCACGGTGAGGCTTCTCGGGAAAGGCGCTTAGCCGAAAGGCTTAAGCGTTGTCGTTGACTTGATACTGATCAAGAATAGAAAAAACCATCGTTTTTCTGCATGCAGTCTAATGTGGAAAGGAGCGTCGAATCGGAGAAGGAAGACCAGTTGGCACAAAGAACAAGTTCGACTGGTTCAGCCTGTTCCCGAGAGATGCCCGTACTAATATTCGTGTAGCGGATGCATGCACAAATTTAGGTAGCCTTGCCATCTCAAGGTCCGGATTCCTTAAGCTATGAAGTCACGACCCAAGGCCTAACGAAACCTTGTTCGCCAGCCGGGGAGTCTTGATCCATATCGAGGTCTAAAGCTTCGCACACGCAGTGGAAAAGCATGTACTTGGCGGCTTTGACACGGGAACAGAATTTCCGAGGTGTTGAAATCCCCGGCTCTGACGCTCTGTCCACGAGACTTGTCTTCGAACAGCGCAAGACGCGTAGAGGACTGCAGCCCTCGACTTTGTGGTCATGGTGAAGAACGTAGCATAAAACCCGGACGAGTCTGTTTTTCTCGAACAGGGAATCCCTGTTCTATTATCCTTGGCTCGTCCTTCCTTCTATCCGCTCACATGGCCTTGAATCCGCTCGCATGGCTTACATGAAATCGTCGATTACACATGTGATCGCCCTCATACTCTTCTATCTTTACGTCATCGCCGAAGCCATGTCCCGGACGAATGACGTCAACAGAACTTCTCTCGAGGAACTGGCGCGGTGGCGGGAGCAGCTCCCCTTTCAAGTATCCGAGTACACGGGGTTCAGGCCGCCGATCACAGACAGGGTGTGGGAAGCGCTCCTAGAGCGTCTTAGGACTCTTGAGGCTCGATGTCTAGAACTGGAAGCTCAAGTAGCTAATTTAACACCTGGTCGTCGGCTGGACTCGGAGTGGGAAGTGTTTCGATTGGCATCCCAACTGGCGGCCTTACAACGCAGCCATCATGATGTCACGCTGCGGATGCAAATCAGGTTTCGATTTCCTCGAGCCATAGTCAAAGGAAGAATATGCCTTTGCTAATGAAGGATGAGACCAGTTTGAAGAACGTAAATTCGCAAATGGCCAATAGTTTCGTCACAGATCGAGACGCCGAGTTAGAGCCCATACGTACCCCCAGCACGGGACATTTCTTGACAAACTATCCAATGACAATAAACAAGATGTCTCAACTGAGCGGTGAGTACATGAGCCTTCTAAGGTACGCAGCCCCTTCAACTCATGCCCCGACGCTGAAAGAGACATAGAAGAAGAGGCACGAAGACTCCTTCGACGAATGGAAGCTACCGAGTTCGAGGACAAACCGGCATCCGAGCTGTTGGTGCGACTGGAGTACGTCTACGGCCTGAAACGATGGGTAGCGCCGGGGGAGATGGATCAACGTGAAGAGGTTCGATGATATTGATTTTGAAGCGATACGACGAGACTGGACTTTACCGCTGGCTCGGTTTAGGCCTTGAGCGTGGGGTAGGTGGCCTTTAGGAGTATCAGAGCGATTTCAGATCTATCATGTCAATCAAGTTAATCACTTCGAGTTTATACCAACCCTTTTACTGCCTTCTCACCTGCTCACCCATCGCAGGAATAGGGGTCGGAATCACTGACGTCACACCCAGACGTCATTCTTCAACATCACGTGCCGCCTCCCACCACAGCGAAGATCCAAACGACAACCTCTTCACACAATGGCGTCAACGCTGAAGATGCAGCTCCGCGCCTCAGAGCGCCAGACCATCACCGCCGAGCCGCTCAACCGCAGCACCTTCGCCCCCTATGGCACCGTCGTCGAAAACCCTTGTCCAGGCATCCATCCCGCGAGCACAGCAGCAGCTTCACTCCCCAGCAACGCCTCACCCGCAAACGACGGAACCGCAATCCAATACCGAGACGTCAGCCCCGTCACGAACCTCTACCAAGGAAGCAGCGCAAAGCCACGGATGAGCATCTTCGCCTGCGCAACCCACGACGCAAACACATCCCCCCTCGCCATCCCCGCTCTAGAACGCCACCCGTTCACAACGCAGACCTTCATCCCCATCTCCTCCGCCGCAACCACATACCTCGTCGTCGTGTGTCCCTGCCAGAGCCCCCAGAAGGGGGACGATGACGGCGTCCGGTTGCCGCGGTGGAGGGGGATGCCGGACCTGCGCGGGCTGCGGGCTTTTGTGGCTTCTGCATCGCAGGCGGTCACGTACGCGGCCGGGACGTGGCATGCGCCCATGATGGCTCTTGGAAGCCACGGCCAGCGGCTGGACTTTGTGGTGGTGCAGTTTGCGAGCGGAGTGGCGGATGAGGATTGTCAGCTTGTCAGGCTGGTGCCTTTTGAGGAGCAGCCGCGGGTTGTTGTCGGTCGAGGGGCGAGGCTGTGACTGCATATTCGTGCTCGATGCCGTATTTTATCGTGTGTTCGTCATCGTAGGATCGTAGGGTGTGTGAATATGAAGCCGTTGCCATGCTCACACTCACTCACAGCCTGCATATCCATGCATTAGTCACGCCGGTTCCCTCCGAGCCTCTCCGGACCCAACTCTCCGGCTGCAGCCACCCGAAACCGACCCCTACCGTCCCGGCATCGGCACCGTCCGACATCGGCATCACCATGGCCGCCTCCTCAACCAACCCCTTCGCCCAAACAATCATCGAGTCTGAAAACAACACCGCAAGAATCCCCCCCTGAACCTTCAAGGACAGACAGCTCACGTAGCACAGGCCAAGATCCAGCACCTCTACGCCCGCTTCCGCGCCGAACATGCTGCCCAGAGCCGCCAGGCCCTGCTGAGCCCTGGCTATTCCGGCTTGCTCATCGATGAGTACCTCGTCAACCTTGAGCGTCGGCCTGGATTCCGCGATGGTCGCCATTGTCTGGTGTTTTGGGCGCGGCCGCCGATTCATACGCTCAGGCTGGCTGAGGAGCTGCAGCGGAGGCTACGACTTGTTGCTCCGAGTTTGTCTTCTCGATTGACGTCGCGGCGTAGATGGGAGCAGCTATCTCTGACATGGGACAGACGCCTGGATGATGCCGACGTATCGTATGCATCTCACCACGCTCGAGATGGCCTTCTCCAAGACAGCAGATGAAATCGCCGCCTTGGTTGCTCGGGTACGTCCGGAAGCAGAGCGCATCGCATCGTACACGTACTCGCATCGAGCCCGTCTCGTCAAGCCAGCCGTCGCATATGACCTCAAGGGCTTTGCCGTCTCGTGGGTGACAGCTGCCGGGGAGACTGTAGCAACTTCGAACGAGGATGGTCATGTTGACGACGCCTTCACGTATCATCATCTCCGCCGCGACGTTTACGACCTCGTTCAGGGGACGGGCGTCGAGGTCGCATCGCGCTATCAGGTTCCGGGCGCGCACGTCACCCTCGGACGCTTCCTCGACGATGAGGATCATGACACGGTTGAGAAGCGCCAGACGTGGGCTGCTGCCGTGGATGACATCAATCGCTGGCTCGAGGCCGAGGTCTGGGGCACGCCCGATGGCGAGTGGATTGTCGGGCAGGAAAAGGGCCTTGACTTCAGGGCCGGCACGCTGTGGTATGGAGGCGGTAGAACCATTGTCATGGGCGAGGGCTTCTAGATCGTTCAGAAGGCTGTCGTTTCGAATGCCGTTAGATGGTCAGGGTAGAGAAGTCTGTTGATTGATTCTCTAGCCTCGGTCTCGAAGCGAGGACCAGACATATCCCCCTCGCCCCGACCGTCCGTCCATGACCCGATACCAAAAGACGACGCCAGCCAAACCGCTCAGAACACCAAAGCCGCGCCCTTTGTCTTCTTGTCACCACTTGAAAAGCACCGTCAGCAACCGAGCAAGCAGAAGTTATCCGCTCAGAACGTACCCCAGCTCAAAGTGCTTGCATCGCTTCAGCGCCAGTTGACACTTGGTCTTGCACTTGACGCACTCGAGCCTCAGCACCACCTTCTTGGTCGTCTTGGCCTTCTTGTGGAAAACGGGCTTGGTCTGGCCTCCGTATCCGGACTGCTTGCGGTCGTATCGTCGCTTTCCCTGCGCGAAGAGGGAGGCTTTGCCGGCTTTGTATTGCGTCACCTTGTGCTGTGTGTGTTTGCGGCACTCCTTGCCCTTGCAGTAGGTGTTGCGCGTCTTGGGGATGTTGACCTTTAGGGTTGTATCCGTCAGCGAGATTCTCCCCGGGTGATTGTATCGTCGCCTACCATCTTGACGACCTGGTTGCTTTGCGCTCTGGTGATGATGGTCTGATGGATTTTCGGGCCGTATTTTTCGCTTTGTGGGCTTTCTAGGGTCGACCGACACCAAGCCCGATTGGGTACCGTGGCGCAGCGTTTCAGCCACACTCGCTGCTACGCCACAACTCGATGTAAGGCCAGCTCTTCGACTTCAAGCTGCGACTTCAACGGCCTTCAGTCGACAACATCGGGCCACCATGGATCCCTACTCTGCTGAAGGCGAGCTGATTAATCTTCACAATTATTTTCACCAAGGCCAGTATCAAGAAGCCATCGACTTCGACACCTCAGCCCTCTCGCCGGACAATGCACTCCCCGCCCGCGTGCTACAGCTGCGTGCGCGCATCGCCCTGGGCGAAGCGGACGAGGTCCTTTCCGAGGTGAAGAACGCCTCGGAACCCGATATCGAGGCCATAGCCGCCTTGGCTGAGCTTGCGCTGGGGAAGGGTCCTGCCGCCGTGCAGCGGGTTGAGAAGCTGGTTTCCTCGGCTGCGGATAACGCTACAGTTCAGGTTGTTGGTGGGACGGTGCTGCAGGCTGCTGGCAAGTCGGACGAGGCGCTGGCGCTGCTTTCGCAACATCAGTCCAGTCGTGAGTTTCTCTGGGATGGGGCGAGGCTGGGTGGGTGAGAGCGTTCAGCTGACTGGTTGTCTGCAGTCGAGGCTGTTGCCTTGATCGTGCAGATTCAGTTGCAGCAGAACCGGTCTGATCTTGCCATCAAGGAGGTCGCCGCCGCTCGGAGATGGGCTCAGGATAGTCTTTTGGTGAACCTGGCCGAGGCGTGGGTTGGCTTGCGCGTTGTGAGCCGATCCTTCATTACTTTCACATGTCATCGCAATGGACTGACGAATTGCAGGGCGGCGACAAGTATCAGCAGTCGTTCTACGTCTACGAAGAACTCGCGCAAGCCCCAGCTACGGCATCGATCCGCAGTCTCGTTTCCCAGGCGGTCTGCGAGCTGCACATGGGCCGACTGGAAGAAGCACAGGTAGCGCTGGAGCAGGCGCTAAAGAAGGATCCCCAATACGTCGACGCCATTGCCAACATGCTGGTTCTAAAAGTCCTGTCCGGAAGTGATGCTTCCGGATTTGCTGCGTAAGTGGACGCCCAGCTCAACTTATACTTCGAGATTGCTGATGCACCACCAGATCGCTGGAGAAGACTGGGCCGGATCACGCACTGATCGTGGACCTCAAGGAGAAGAGCGCGCTGTTTGACAAGGTGGCGGCCAAGTACAGCCCCAAGGTTGCGTCTTGAGCGCGAGCCCATCTATGACGGTTGAGGCCACTCTGTATTAGACAAAGAATGGCTGGCGACCAAGCTTTGTGTGTGGTAGACGAAAGCAATGCGCCCACAGCCGTCGCTGGATACAAATGAGGCCGCCAACTGAGCTGTCCAGACGCAGCAAGAATAGAACGAACGACAATAAACCAAGCCGCTCAAAACCATTATGCCCTCGCTCATCCAATCGCCGTAAACAAGAGTCGACGTCTAGTTCTATCGCTTCATGATGTCGTCGAATCCGTGCTAAATTTTCGTCATCGTCAGTCAAAACACTCAACCAACAGGTATATAGCAGCAACTCACCTCTCCACCCCCCCCTCAATCTCCTCATCAGAAAGGCGCAAATGCAAACGAACGTTCTTCTAAAACGCCTCGCTCGCCTGCACCTCTCCAGAGACAACCTCCTCAACGACAGCCTCCTTGGAAGGCTTCCCCCCCGAAACAACCGTCACAACAGCCCTCTCCGTCCTCCCCGCCCTGGCAAAGACCTCGTCGAGCGAAAGCTTGGAAAGATCCTCCGTCACGCCGTCCAAGCACCGCGCAAGAGGCCGCTGCGCGAAGAAATCCCTGTAGTTGAGCAGCGTCAACGAGTCCTGCTCGTCATCCGCCTCGACGGGCGCGCGTGAAAAGCTCCCGAGACGGCGCTCCGTCACCGTCGTCGTCGTCGTAGTCGTCGTCGTCGTCGTCGAACTGAGTCGTATGTCGGGTCGGGTGATGACGCTGTAGCCTTCATCCTTGGGCGATTCCAGCCAGGCGACTATGGACTTGACGGACCGGCCGGCGGCCATGACGGGCGGTTGCTGCTTGGCGATTTGTTCGGACGTGACTTTTGCTGGCAGTTGTTTCATGGATTTAAGAGTTGACAGAGGGCTGATGGGGGAGATAAAACGGCTGCGTGTGTCAAGCCGGGAAGCGAGTAAGCGGCTGACGATGGTATCGCAGCATGATGAAACGCGGGAACCGGCACGATTCAGCTGCGGCCCAAAAGGGGAATTTTCGTCAATGGCTGCCTGAGCAGGCTATTCGTAGAAGCGCATAATTAGTCGCTCCGCTGGCAAACGCCGTGCGTGGCATCTCTACCTGCTATTCTCTGACCTTTGGCAGGGGAACAGTATATAAAAGAAAGTGGAAAGCCTGCACTCTAGAATCCAGGAGACACCTGGTGTCCGTGTCTCGTAGTTGTTCTCTCTTTTTTTCCATGTTCACTTTCTACCATCCCTAGCCAGCCCGATGCCCGAATATCATCGTCACACTATGCCACACAACGCATGCTCATCACAGCGAAACTCCCAGCACCAACACCAGCGATAAACACCTCACTTCTTGCCCGGGAAGCGCGGGGCGCCAATGTCGTTGCCGCGCAGCTTGATCTTGAGCACGCGCTCCATGGCGCTGAGCACCTTTTGGTCCGGGGCGGCGGATCCGCGCTCGAAGTCGGCGATGACGGATTGCGTTGTGTTGCAGCGTGTGGCGAGGTCCTTTTGCGTCATCTTGGGTTCTATCTTCTGGCGGGCGGAGGCGATGGCGTCGCCGACTACCTTGCCGACTGTGTTGGGCTTGATGATGTCGTCGGATCGGTCTACCTTTGTCATGCGCTGGCCTTCTGTTGAGCTGCCGGCCTGGAGGGATGTCAGCGAGGTTCAGGCTGTAGTTCAACGTGTAGATATTCGAGGTTGTATCCTTCAAGTCCGACGCCCTGATGGCCACGATTGACGCTTCAGGGGAGAGGCCAAGGGCGACTCACCGCGTTGGCAGACGAGTACTTCTTCTCCGTAGCCACCACACCTCCGGTCCGCTGCGCAGCATTGAGCGCGCTCTTTCCCCGGATCACCGTCTCCCGATCCGTAGCGCCGGGGCCGCGGGTTTTGCTCCCGATCTTGGTAACGGAGTCCCAGCCCTCGGACATTGTAGATGGCGGAGGTGGCGCAACGGGAACGATGGACGGCTCGGCGGGATGGTAGTTGGGATTCTGGGTGAGGAAGTTATCAAGAAGAGATCCCGGTCTGATGAGAAGCCTGTCGTTGACGCTGCTGAAGAACGGGATGAGGTTGACGTTATATCGCTGTCGTCGACTGCCAGAGTCAAAAGACCAGAGTTTGGCCGAGTTGAGTCATGGACGGTGGATACAAGATGAGTCATCGTCCGAAACTGCCAGTCCCCACTCTGCCTTAGCCCCCACTAGTTATTTCCTTAGGGCTGGCACCGTTTGTTTACTTTTTTCCTCTTTGATCATCGTCAGTTACGATCCTCTTGGCTGCCGCGACTCATGCTGTCTATTCGTCATACGATAGCATCAGAGCCAGCAGTTGCAGGGCATCCCATCTTCACGGGCGTCTTTCAAAGAGTCTGAAGGCCTCGCGAAGTGAGTGTTTGAAAAAAAAAATTTCCCTTCTGTTTTGCAGATTTTTTTCACATTTTGGACGCGTGGCATTGGATTCTCGTGGCCCTCCTACCCTCCCATCTTCCGCTGTCTTTTCTTCAATGTCATCTCTTGGCCTTGAGTCGTCTCTTTACGCTCTTTGAATTACCTTCCGTTTCTTCCATTTTAGTGGCTGGGGGAAATTTCTTTGCTGATGCGAGGCCTCACTTCCAACGCAACAGAGCTGCGAGCAGCCTCCCCTCTGAACATGGCATCGACTGTGGCTGGACGCAGCACTGGACAGCAGTCAGAAGAGTGGATGCCGAAAAGGCTCCAGTTCGTCCAGACAACATTGAAGATAGACGACGACTACTGGAAGAGTGGTTCGAAAAGTCATTCGCCAACGCAAACGGCCTGCCGTGCGAAAACAATTCTCCACCAGGTAAAACAAGCTGCTTCTTTTACCGTCACTCCTGGTCTTTCCCGTTCTCATTCAGAAGAAGATGACGAGAATTCTAAAAACACATTCGGTTCCAGTAATCCTAGGATCCTTGATATAATGACACCAAGTCCAAGGCACGCGACGAAAGGCGATGCATCATTACTGGGCGTACAATCATGCCACATTATGCCCTTCTCCTGGAATAATAGCCAGGAAACACGGAAATGAAACGCGGAACATTTCGATACTGTTTCACACATCCTGTTCCCGGACGACATCACTTGTGAAGTCACTGGCTTTTCCTATCGCCATTTGTGAGAACAAGGAATTCGAAAACGAGCACGAAGGGCCTGTGAGTCTGCCCTGAACCCGCAAAAGTTCAACGTGCATCCCCTGCTGGCATCATGTCATACTCAATCCAGAACAGCAGGACGACGGCAGCAACGAAGAGACGGCACCTTATCTCCGCTAAAAGAAAAATCCTGGAGACAATTTTGCAAAAACACACCGGATTTCACCAACAGCACAGCCCAAGGTACGGATGCCGATCTGAAGCCAGACAACATCTTAATCAATGATGTGCTGTGCCTCGCTGACTCGACCTACTTCGGAGCAAGAGTGATTTCGGAACGGGGAATGACATGTTCCCTGTTCCTTCTAGCTCTCTCTCAGGGAATTGAACATTGGACACCGCGACTACATTTCACTTCGATGCTACGGGCTACAACGCCGTACACAAGAAAGAGAAGCCATTCCCTTGGTGGCTTCTGGGACGTGAGGAAACATCACCGTTTCCAGAGCGTCTCGCGAGGTCATCACCATCTCTGCAACAGGAGAAGGTCTATCGTTCAACTGCTACCGCGACTTTGGAGATCACGACTTACTCCGCGGCTCGGACCAGCTGTTCTGGTCTGATCTCATGGCTACTGCCTACTGGATGGTGACACAGCGCAACAACGCTGCTGCACGAAGTTCTTCTCCTTTGCCTTTGGATATTCGACTCAAAGTTCAATCAGCCTCAATCAACTGTCGGAAAGAGTACCAGATTGACGGTCTCGCCGACGCAGTGACTGATCCTGCAGAAGCAAACTCTGGATCACCTCCTGGGAGCAACCGCAAGCCGATGGCAGATGCTCGTCGCGACTCTGGACGCGAGTGTGATACAGCTCGCCAAGCAGTTTTTTGCACAAGGACCATCGATCGACAAAGATGACGAACGCGGCGACTGGCTTCTGGATGCTGCTTTATCGACATCAATTGTCACCATACGCAATGGCTACGAATAGAAGACGACGTTTACGATTGTTGAACTATGGTTAGTGACTCGAGGAGACTGTACCCTTTACCTGAAAACTGGGCGAGGAAACCCCGACTCATGCATATTTCTGACAGCTGCCAGAGATCTGCAAGGTATCCACACGCTCTCTGCATACTCTATCTCAGGCTGACTCCTCTCTTGCCGTTAAAGCTCATCAACATCTTCTTCCATCACCTCGAGCGTCTCTGAACACTTTCATCATCAACAAAACAAAATTTCATTACTAACGGCGCGTGACGCTGTACGAATACCAGAACCTCATTCGGAAAATCCCAGGGTTCCGAGCTCCCGTCAGGCCGGAAGGCCAACCAATCTCCGGGCCGTCGGGAGCCTCTTTCATCTTCTCATAGCAGCACCATCGCACATCTACTCAGGTACGAATTTCAGAAGATACTCAATTTCCCTCATCTTTCCCCTACCATATATTCAAGCTCAAGGATCTAACTGAAAATTACATGCAGACAATTCGAAATGACATTCACGACGCGTCAAGCTCTCGCGAAACACCCTCAAAACGTCACGACGCAGGTCAACGACCAAGCCGACACGAACAAGTCCTGGGCAGCGAGTCTTTCTCATCCCAGAAGGCCAAATGTGCACACACGAGTGATGCCAGACGGCATAATACAAGCCGACTGTCAGGGCATATTTTCGCCAGAGAACTCCGAGAACCAAGCTCAAGTCCATTCCCCTGCGCGCGAGGGGCGGATACGGACATGGAACCTCACATCCGAGTCGGATGTAGAGCACTGGTTCAACCACGAGATTGCCGGCCCGGTTTTAGATTGAAGCGTTCACAAGTTCTCCTCACATCTGGCAAGTTAGCCAGAACAAACCTCCCAGCCGGCGGCAAGGACAACAATCCATCGACTCCTCCTTTTCGTCATGCCTGCTATTGGGATGAAAGTTGCCCTAGCAATAGGAGAGATGAAGCGGAGGATCATAACGTTTGAAGACTGGCAAGGGGGGACCTAAGGTCAACACCCTTCCAGAAGAAGCTATCACGAGAGTTGCGAGGGCACGTGTAAGCTTCTCTGACCCTGAATCTCCGTGATCTGTCTAACAACCGTCAACTCTATGCGTCCAGCTTGTTGTCAGCAGATGTCGATCATCGCCAAGTCATGTTTCCAATGCAGGAAAACCAAGTCGGAATGCGACCCGGTACAGCAGATAGGCCATGAGTCTCAGCAGGTATGAGATGAGGGAGAACAATTACATGTACAATTCATTCGATAACTAACCGTGATGAATCAATGGCCATAGAAACAGGTGATGAGACTACCCAACTCAGTGACGAACGGCGACATGTGTCCTGTTCGTGGCTGTGTAAGTGTTCAGACACGTACATACAGGTGTCAAGCCCAGCTAACGCCAGTTCCCCATGTTCAGTTCATGCCAGTTCGTTCGTAGTCCTACTCGCCGCCCGATGGCGACCTGTGTTTGGTCAGTGCTCTCTCATCCTTGGCCTGGATCTGGAACATTACGCTCCCGCCTCGGATGAGATTGGGGATGATGGCAAACGCACCAGCCTTGGTTGGTTCACCTCTGAACCCCCCCGGTACCATGCATCCCAGCCGTTTGCCTCGTCTCAGCGAAATACCCGGAAGGATCCGTACGGCCAGGCGCAAGGGCTGGATAAATATGCGAATCCTCGCGGCTCCTGCGGTGCTCAGCTGAGCCCGACGCGAAACCGGAGCGAAACCGGGGACAGCTCTACATCCGGTCATCGGGGAAAATATACCTCGTGTTGAAGCTACAGAAGACACGGATGGTGCCACGACGAAGAACAGACAAGACAGACAGCCATTGCCAGGTGGCTCGCTGTTCCCCTGGAAAACTGTCAGACGAGGAAATCGACGACAAGAATCTTATGACAAGCCTCGGTCTCGGTGGAAGAGATTGTTCAGTTTCCCCTTCTCCGCCAATCCATCTTCGCACGCACCCCCTTCAGGGTCCTGGAGGTAAGATGACTCCGATTGATGTGCTGCATGTCGTGACTCTGGTTGACTGAAGACGTTTCACAGGAGAAGATCCATAGTACACACGATCCTCTTGTCGTCCATGGAGCAGTTCGGCTACTCTGGTTGTCTGGACGGGTTTCCAAAACCTCGCTCTCGGGAATCGAATCATCCGACTCGACCGGGACCTCATGCGTCTGATGACCTTGGATTGTCAAAACGACTATCGAGCCCGGAGACAACCGAGCGGATCCCTGTGCTCTTTGCCTACTCAACGACGAAGTCACTGAAGCCGGTGAAGATACCACATGCTCTCGCGACTGAGCCATGTTCCCTGGACGAACATTGGAACATGGTCTGCCTGAATCCCTCGCTGCACTACTGGTGGGGACGGGCGGATATCGGTTTCAAGTACGAATACCTTGGACACAACCAGGGCCAGAGAACCAGTAGCAGCAGCACGGCATCTTCAGACACCTTGTCTCAATGGAGCCCAACCGTCCGGTGATGTGTTCCGACACGGACATGTGTTGCCGAGTTTCTCTGGAGTTCACGCAGGAAGCGGACATTGAAGCCTGGTTCAGCGAGCGCCTGCTGCTCACCCATGTGACGCAGAATAAGCCGCCCAGTGAGCGGTCTCAGACAGCAGTCCGTGGACTCGGCGTTCTTGATCAAGGCGTCGGAAGGGAAGGACGTCGCCCTAGCAATAGGAGAGATTAAGCGGGACACAATTCGCAGGACTGTGGCAGTCGGGTCTGGGGATAACCAAGAGGTTGCAGGCCCGGTATTAAACGCCTTCAATAAGTTCCCGGTCGTCACGCAAACCACTCAGAACAAGCCACCAGGGGAACGACAAGGACAAGAGTCAGTTGGATCTTCATTTCGAGGCCGAGGACTGGTCTCGTCGCCGCTCTAGCTTCATCAGAGCTCCAGGTCCAGAAGTGTTCCCGCCATTTGTGATCACGTCCGGAGACATCGAGACTGGCATTGGTTGCTTTCGAGACTGCAAGTGCCTTTTCAGACATTGGTCGACGACAACGAAAGAGATGAATTGGACGAGCCATCATCGTATGAGCCCTCTCCGGGACGAAGTCATGGCCGGTGCAGGGTGTGTCGGGGATTCCAATGGGAACCGATCTTCTGGCTGGCGGGCTTCGAAAGGCACATCACCAGGCTCGAGACCGAGGATATTTTCATCTTCCTGCGTCGTCGAGTCTACCATGCACGTTTTCCTTCCCCTTCCAGTCCCTTCCTTGGATCGCAACATACTGACAAAATGAGAAACAAATAGCGTACTATTGAAGTTGACGTTGTCGACCTGCATGCACTCCGTGTCACCGTCCTGGTGAAAGACGGAACAGATCTCGCCTATTGGGTCTCCGGGGTCATCAGGCGCATCACGTCCTGGGAAGAGGGATCGCTGCTTCATCGTGAGTACTCTTACGTTTCCCGATGTCCTGCTCAATCTGTTACTAACCGTTCATGGCAGTGTGAGGAGGCACACGCCATGACAGAGTGCCTGGAGGCCCTACATAGCGGCCAGAGACCAAGCCTTGCAGAAACGCGTCCACCATCATGAGCTAGTTGCGCCCCGTTGAGGACCCGAGCAGCGAAACAGTGCCCCCGAAAAGCCACGATGATGATCGCGATGATTATCACGACGATGATGACGGTGGAAGCACCATGGATGCGGGGGACTCAACGTAGGGGAGGAGGACAAAGGGGAAAGAGAGAGCATCGTATGTCGGCGACCCCATTGATCCAACAAGTGTTTATATACTAACTCGCCATCATCAAATCTAGTGCAGACGACCATTCCACAGCACACCAACAGAACGACCACACACTCACGCTGCTTGGTCAAGCAACACCACATAGATTCAAGCTTGAGCTGCCTCTCGGAGAAGAAGACCTTTGAGCGCCGATGAAGAAGAAGAGCCGGACGTTTCATGCACTGGACATTCAACAAGGCTCGTCACCACAGAGGCCATGGGCGGCGGTCGCAAGACTTTTCAGAATATTTCTGCTGTCCCACGACAATGGAGGAAACTCGACAGCGGCAGGCGACTTCTCGGGCCAGGCCAGCTCAGGAGAAAATCAGGCTGGACCACGGATGGCAGAACAGGCTTGTTGCGCACGTCAGCTCTGCATCACTGGAAGTTTCCTCGTGACACCCGGGCTGGAACCAGCTTCGACACGTCGAGATGGCAGAAGACGTTCAGATCAAATCGCCGAGCGGAGCATCTGTTGAAGCATGGTTCTCAAGTTCTTGTTTCAGCAACGACCTTTACTTGGAGAGATACCGAAGCGCGTTTCTCGAGACTTTCCACCCCTACAACTAAAGACGAATGACTGTCTCTCCCTGGAAGGAGGTTTCCGGCTGCTTTCCTCGACACCATGCCTTGCTTGCGCGACACGCAGAGCATATCAGAGCTGGTCAAATCGAGGGACCTTTACACGAGACTCGATCTTGGTGCAGAGATGATGGTGTCGAGTATCCGGTCGTCGGCGGAGATGAAGCACGAGGCTGTCCCTGAGCGTGGTCTACCGGTGGCTCAACCGAATGACGCCGACGTTGAACACATGTATCCGTCATGTGTAGATTATAGATGTTTCTTCTCTGCGACTCACACGGAAGCACGCAGCTATCAATCCTGGAGCTCCCATGGAACACTGGGCTGTTACATGGGAACAGGACTGTCATGGCGCGACACAGCGTACCAGAAGGCTCAGCACCAGCCCAGGTGTTGGCATCACCACTATTTCGCAACAAGAGGTCGTCCTGCAAGAAGGAAACGCATACAGCCGCTACATCGGGCATCAGGAAAACGAGAACCATTGTGTATCACAGACTCCCAAGTTCGACCCTTCCGAGTACTCGCCCAAGCAACACTTGGGCCGCTCACGACCAGAGGCGGCGGTCGAGCCCCAACAGTTGCGTGAGTTGCTTCAGAAGCAAAGAGTCGATTCACCACTAACTGAGACTTTCCTCAGCCAGGATCGACAATACCTTTCACTGCAATGCCGACGTCACTGGTGAAGAGGCTAAGGGTGGCGCTGCAAGTCTTCCCCGTCCCCCAGCAGGCGTCTGCGGCGGCCACGACACGGACTGGCCTATGGGATTGATATAGGACCTGCCGTGCCAGACTGGAAGAAAAGACGAGTATCAACGACACGCGGAGCAGCTTGACAACTCGATAAAATAGAATGAATGGCTGGGCTTAAATCTCTCCGGGGCTCCTATTGTTTCTGGGTTTCGGTCTCCAACTTTCCGACTTCTTCTATCTCAGTACGTCGTCGATTAGTTACGATTTTCGTAGCTAGACACTTAATGGTCATCAACGGAGAAGGGAACTTGGTCGGTCGCAGCACGCCAGATAAGACAACGAAAGCAGCGCTTCAACTTCCTCAGTTCCAGCTCCGTCCGTTTCTCGGAGAATCGTCATCCCCATCTCGATCACTTCACAGGTCACCTCTTTGGACGAAACGATACTTGCTGCGGCTCTCCTGTTCCGTCCGCTGCTTCAGAGAGGGGAAACTGTCGCAGCAACAACATCTCGTCCTCGCATGAAAGGCAGTGGACTGTCGACACACGCTTGGAGGATCTGACCTGGAATCTCGGCATCGGAAACGCCTTTCACCGCCTTCATCATGGACTTTGCACTCCAAGACCGGGAAGCAGTTGCACAGAGAGTGGCTCGTCCGGTCGAAGCCAAAGCTGGGAGCACTGGTTTCAGAGAACGACTTTTTTGTATCTTTCTCTTGAACTATCCTCTTCTTTTCATTTTGGTACGACACTGTGGACCAGTCACACCCATGCGGAGAGTTTCGAAGTCGATGCGGAGAATACATCCGCCGGCTGGTTAAACAGCTTCAGCTTTCCCCAGGGCGAGCACGTTGCTTGCAAGAGGATGCGGAGCAGGCTATGGCCCTGTCTGGAGAGGATGCGGAGGAGGCTATCGCCTGTCTGGGTCGACTACGCAAGAGAAAGAGTCTTCGCCTGCGTTTACGAAACAGCATCAACACCATCCGACGACCTGGACAGGAACAGCATCTCCCTACTGGCATCCTCTCCCGTTACGTCGTGGGCCAGCCAACACGTTGTGAAGAGCCACGTCACAAGCTCTCCCGTCATGAGCCCTGCTGCTGGCGTTTTCCTGTGTTGGATTGGATGACAGCAGCTGCGAAATAACAGCGACGCGACGTGGAAGAAAACGATGGCCCAAGCAGCCGCACAAGTCCGCCATTCAACGCCCGCTAGAAGCCCTGTGGACGGATTCGTGACAACCGGCGTTCGCACAGTATCAGGCTCGCTGTCATGATCGGATAGATGACTTCCAGCGTCGGGGGTGAGCAGGCGTTGGGAACACTTTTGCATGTCGAGCTCATTGTTGTATGTATGTTGTTGCTTGCTGCTCCAAGAACCTCTCTGCTTTCCAGTTTGACTGCTTTTCTCCTGTCTGGCGTACAGCGAGCCTCACACGACGACAAATTGGAGCAATGGGATTTATTCTGGGGTTTTAGGGGTGAAGAGAATGGAACGAGGGGATAGAAGAAAGGGGTTGGCAATTGATTACGGAGTCGAAGAGTATCGCAGTAGAATAAAGATGAACAGGTGACGTCTTGTCCTACATGTAATCCAAAGAGTAGTCGTGTTGTCAGCCTTTGACACATTATCGGCAGCAACTCGCTGTTGAGTGCCGCAACAGTTGTCCCCTTTCTCTTCACAGCCACGTTCATTCTGCTCACGTACCCAACATCGAATAGAGCAATCTATTCCTCGTCTACCCCTTCTACAAGCAGCCTCCCATCACCACAACTACTCCTCCTCATCATCCTCATCCGCATCATCCTCCTCCTCAGCCTTAATCTTGCAAAGCACCTCAAACATATCATCCCTCTTCTTATCCTTGCCCCTGTCTACCCCCCCCCCATCGTCAGTCTCACCAGCACCAGCACCAAAGCCAGACGAAAACTCACCACCGCCCTGCGCCCTGACAATCTGCGCCTTATGCGGACTCTTATCCAGACACTTCTGCTTATTCGCCGCCGAAACCTTGGAGATGAACCTGCGGTTCGAGCAGATGCACTCGGTAATCGTCTGCGTGTCATCGTTGCTATCGCCGCAGCGCGTGTCGGCCAGATCCTTCCAGGTAAGGGCCTGGCTGCACTCGTGCAGTTTGTGCAGCTCCTGTGTTAGTTTCACCGCGTCGAGCTTCCTCTCGCCGCTCTTCTTGCGGGCGTGTGTCTTCATTTCGGCGGCGAGGGCCAGGCTGGCGGCCAGGGAGAGGATGGTGAGGACCTTCATGATGGACTGTTGGTGGTGTTGTAGTTTGTGTTGTTGGGATGGAGGATGGAGAGATGGACTGCTGGATGATGAGATGGGTTGTTGAACGTGAAAGAGCCTCTTTATATAGCCTGGCTCGAGGATGGAAGTGCACGATGCAGTGTCTATCGCTACGAGCCATCAATGATCCGCGGCTCAAGTCGAATAGGAATTCGACGCCGGCGTTGAATCATAGGCTCGTCCATCTCCTCAAGTCCATCGCTTCCATCAGAGACTCATGATCATAGATCGGCAGATCTGAGACCGGAACAGCAACGTCATTCTGCGACCAGACCAGAGCATCACCATCAACACCATAACGGATAAACCCGAGTCTACAATACAGGAGAAAGATCCATCAGATGATCACTACAACCTCCTTCACCCTTCTACTCTCAAGCATCCCAGGCAAGGAAGCGCTACAGCCGTCATCACCAACTCTGTCTGAGCGCATCGGCCATCACCGTCATGGCATTCCCGCCCTGAAGCATACACGTATCCTGTAGCAGACTTGTCTTTTAGATGTTCCATTCATCTTCATCAGCTCTCCCTTGAATACGTCTTTACGTCTTGTGAAACATG
This sequence comes from Ophiocordyceps camponoti-rufipedis, assembly GCA_002591395.1. Classification (NCBI taxonomy): domain Eukaryota; kingdom Fungi; phylum Ascomycota; class Sordariomycetes; order Hypocreales; family Ophiocordycipitaceae; genus Ophiocordyceps; species Ophiocordyceps camponoti-rufipedis. Next base: position 29,055 of record NJES01000005.1, on the reverse strand, counting down.
TCATGATTGCGACCCCAAATTCCATTCAATTCACCTCGCTGATGTTGCTTGTCGACTCCAGAACCCATATGATCCATCGCTATGCATCCTCCCATCAAGTCATCCAACTCCAAGTCCAGACCATCATGACTCAACTCCCAAATGAACCCAGCTCATCCGTCGATCCTCCCAAGTCCAGACCATGAAACCACAACACCAAAAGAACCCACGACATCCCACACATCCACTCATCCACTCGTCCCTCATCCCTCATCCCTGATCCCTCATCCATCATCCATCATCCCTCATCCCTCATCCATCATCCCTCATCCCTCAATCCGCTCAGCCTCCTCCTCCGTCAACGGAAACACCTTCAAACTCCACTCAACACGATCCTCAAAAAAGTCCACCTCCTCATCGTCGTACAAAGAAGCGTGAGGAAAAGCATACTGCACCACATCCTCCCCAGCCCCATTCTTCCAGACGTCGTCGTGGCTCAGCTCCTCTCCGCTCTCCATAGCCCTCAAGGCATCCATCGGCTTGCGAGGCATGTTTCCGATCATGACAGACGCCTCCTTCGCCCAGTCTGGGCATGAGTAGTTGCAAGAGTCGGTCACCACCTCCTTCCAGTCCTCGCGAGGCCAGTACAGGGTGTATATTTTGTCGTCAGGGAGATCCCAGAGGGAGTGGAGGTCGACTGTGATGTGCGCGACGGCTGCCGACTTGACCATCTGGCGACGACGGATGTAACTGGCTTCCATCACAGCGACGTCGCGGTCCGTGATGAAGTGGCGATTTCCAGAGCTGTCGCAAAAGTCTCCCACCGCATAACGGGCGCTGTATCCGTCGAAGAAGCTCTTGTCGAGGGTGTCGCCAGTGTCGTTGAGCATGCTCTCGACTTCGTTCAAGTCGACGGCTTTGAAGAGAGGGAGAGAGTCGGAATCGCCGTGGGCCGTTTTCAAGGCGGGCTTCGACATGGCGGTAAAAGGTGAGACCAGGGGTGCTCGACAGATTGTAGACTTGTGCTGAGGTGGCGATCCCTTCTCCAGCTGGCTCGCCCTGTGTAGTGATGCCATCCGAACGCTAAGGAGGTTGTTCCAGCGCATGTCGATGGTGTTGTTGACCCAGTAGTAGCACGACTGTGAGAGGCGAATTGTCCTGAAGTCGGGGTCCATGATGGCTTGTTGAAACTCGGTGCTGAGACCCATGTAATCCATGCATTCGTACCAAAGTCCATCGTCCTCGGACCAGGTGTTGTTGTATTGTCGGCAGTCTTCTGTGCCGATTGTCGAGGCGAAGAGATCGGGGAAGGAAGAGAATTCTTTGCAACCGAACTCCGGCATCGAACACGCTTGCCAGCGGTCCCAGAGTCGCGCCGCTGTATGCTCGTCGAAGCCCAGGTATCTGAGCGTGGCCTCGGATTCCGTCGTGATGGGAATGGGGACGAAGTCGGTGGGTAGTTGCGACAAAGGCTGGTTGTAGGTCCAGCGGCCGAGGCATTGCCTGTGAACGAGTCGCGTCCCGTCAGGGAAAGGTGCAGAGAGGAGCTCTCTTTCGAGGAGATCTTGTTCGTCCTCCGGCGCAAAGACCATTTCGTTGTATGATGGCGTCTTGTCTTCCGATTCAACGGGCATTGTTGCGAGTGGTTCGACCGACGTCGTTGCGACCGAGATGATAGACATGGTATCGACTGATCCGACCGACGAGGTTTCGACTGACATGTTGACAGACATGGTGGATGAAGAGTGTAGTGGATGAAGTGTGATTGAGAAGAGTCAAGTGGATGTAGAGTCTGACCGATGTAGAGTGTGGTCGACGAAGAGTCTGGTGGGTGTAGATCTGGTCGACGAAGTCTGACCGAAGAAGTGTGCGATCAAGTGTGCGATCGATGAAGAGTCTGGTAGACGAAGAGTCTGGTAGATGTAGAGTGTGGTAGACGAAGAGTCTGGTAGATGTAGAGTGTGATCGACAAAGAGTCTGGTGGGTGTAGAGTCTGGTCGACAAAGTCTGACCGATGAAGTGTGCGATCTGTGAAGAGTCTGGTGGTTGTAGAGTCTGATCGATGAAGCGTCAAATCGATGAAGAGTCTGGTAGACGAAGAGTCTGGTGGATGTAGAGTCGGTAACTAAGCCACGTCAGAAAAGTCCCCCAAAAAGGGTCAACCCGACAAACCTGTAATGAACCGAACCAGGCGGCGGCAAAGTGCCAAGGCAAGATGTGCTTGCTGTTGTGTAGACACGAGTCTGCGAGTGTGTGTATGTAAAGGTCCAAGCCGAAGTGTCAAGGCAGGTGCAGATGCTGAGAAGAGGCTGTTTGTGTATTGAGATGTGGACAGTTCTTGAGTTATTGACGGCGCGAAGAAGCCTTTGGGGTATCAAGGTCCAGGAAGTGTGTGTTGTGAGAGCCTTCTGGCAAGTGCTGTAAAGAGCCTGCGTGGTAGGTGGATATGTCAAGGTCAAGGACAAGTGCCGAGTATGGGCAAGTATGTAAAAGTGCAGAGCAGAGTGTCGAGTCTGTGCGAGTAGCAAGACTGTGTGGCAAAAAGTTTTTTTGAAGAAGAAAGAGAAAAGGGAAAGGGAGAGAGAGATCAAGCCTTATTTGTAGCCGTCCCAGATCACTCGCCTGCACCCGTGTCATCTTCGTCAGGACTCATCAGTGATTCATCAGGGGTTTATTAAGCTCTCAACGCGCGTAGTCGTCGCCTTCAGTCTGAGCTTCCGCAACTCCAGGCTGCAAGCGTGACGTCTGTTTAAGAGTCATAACTAGGATCAGATCAGCCTTAAACTCTGGATCCACATGCGAATCGTGCGCATCTGATGCATAGATGACTCTATTCGCGGTCACGGGCTCCATAGCCACGCAGTCCTCGCCGTCATCGAGCCAGCGTAGCCTCACCGACTACCTGCAGAGCCCCACGATATGATACATGTAACAAGCGCCTCATCTCTAAGAACAGATCAGCTCAGTTCCCAGCGACGTCATCACTCAACTTACTTCCATGCAGCGTCAAAGGGCCTCGCCATATGCCAACGCTTTCCTCCCAGCTTCACGTCAAGAGTGCGCCATGACGCCCGTCATCAAATCCTCATCCTCAATCTGCGTTTCGAAACCGACTGCCGCATCAGCCTCCTTCTCAACCTCAGCTCGCTTCTGCTCTCGAACCAGATGGCGAACGTAGTCCCGGTTCCCGTTAAGGCGCTCGCTGGCAATGGCCAGGTGTCCGTTCAGCGTTTCCAGGTGCCGTAAGCAGTGCGCTACTTGGCGTGCAAACTCATCCTCCGTCATCGAGTCCAGCGAGTCGTCAAAGGCGAGATAACTCTCTTGACCGTCCTTGCCCGTCTCGATCTCGCCCTGGAGTAGACCAGACTCGATGACGCTCCGAACCAGGTCCTCCGTCGTCTGTACGTCCGCCAAAGGCTCCCCAGTCTCCGCGTCCAGCGTCATCCGCTGTATCTCGGACAGGGACACGCGTTTGTAGATGTGCCGCAGGTTGACAATCTGCCACTTGGAGTAGGCCGTCATGACCTCGGCCACGAGAGACGCGTTTCCATCCTCTTCCCACGTCATCTTGTTCTGCTCCACCTTGTTCTTGAGGCTGGCGACGCGCTTTGTGCTGAAGAGGGTGGAGAGACTGTTGTATGGCTCGCTGGTCGTGGTGAAGCTGCCCATGGCCGTGGCGCTCAGATGCTGAGGGTAGGCAGGCGCTTTGCCCTGATGCAATAGCCCGACGAGGAGCCATTTCTTGTGCGCTTCCGTCATCATCTTGCTGATGCACTTGTTCTTGAACGGATGGCTGATGACCTGCTCGAGCGCCGCAAAGGCCTTGTGCCACTCCCGTCTCGAGATGTAGATGTGGCCGCGCGCCAAGTTGTACTCTTGCACCGTCGTGCTCTTCACCTGGTCGACGATGCCTGCATTGATGGAGATGGAGGATGCAGGCGGCAGGTCGGGGTCGCAGAGAAGTTGTTTCGGATCTCTCGAGGTCGACAAGGGAGGATAGAAAAGAATATCGGCGTCGAGAATAGGGAGAGCCGGTCGGACGATATCTGTCGCGTGGACGAGCTTGGCGAGGGTAAGGTGAGTCGTGGTAAATATAGAGGCCGTCGGGTCAAGCCGTAGCATGGCCCCGACGAGGATCTCAACTGCCATCAACGGCTGTCATCGACGTCAGCAACACAGCCGTATAGTTCATCGTTGTACATACCGGAAATATCCTGCCAGACCCGACCCTCTCAAGGAGCGAAGAGAACAGGGTCCCGGCGTACGTGACTTGCCGCGGGTCAAAGCCTCGCAGGAAAGCCACCGTCATATCGAGTACATGAGCAGGAAGCTCGGCGTTTTCGCTGTAGAGGACGTCGAGGAAGACGAGGAACCCGATGGAGTTTGCCCCGGACTCCAGCATCTGCTGAGCAGTGAGCGACAAATCCACCCCGATGGCGAGAGACGTTACCTGGAAGAATGAAGTAGGGTCGGCGATGACAGCAGCCCGCGCCTCCTTGGAGAGCTTGGAAGCAGACGAGGCATACTGCCTCATGGCGACGTCGTATTTCTTAAGGCTGAAGTCATCTTCGCCGAGGGACGGGAAGTTTCCAAAGATGAACCGCGCTTCATCCATCTTGGGCCCCCCAGACTGGAGGCAGTTGCTGTGAAAGTTCAGGATCTGTAGATGCTCGAGAACGGGCTGCTCTGGCCGCAGACTGTTGGATGCGAGAGGTAGGATGGAAGAGGGTAGGCAGAGCTGAGGTGACGCTGTATCTGGGTGGTAGCTGGTCGGCACGTGAGCAGACTCGGGGTTTCAATTTTCCGGTCCGGCTATCTCTCCAAGAGTTGCTCAACCCGACAACTTCAACCAGAGTCAACCAGAGACTCAACCACACAATCATCATGACGCATGGCTCCATCGACTTCATCCCCTTGACTCCTCTCCTCTCACCGCCAGCCAACCTTCCGCTCACCCCGCACTCCCACACCGCGGAAACCCAGCGCTGAAATCGCCATTGCACGCTGGCTGAGACCGCTGTCTCACCGTGTTGAACTCTTCTATCGGCGAATCCTCCCAGTCCACTCCATGCACCTTTGTCACCGCGGCCTTTTTCTTAGAAGCCGCTTCCCGGACGCCTCTTTGACTTGCCCTCTCCACCTGCTTTTCCTGATTTGATTCCGCGTCGAATGCAGCCTCATACAGTCCCGCCGTCCGTACCATGATCCTTCTCGAAACTACGGATCCCTCCGGTCTGGCGGCGGCTAGGCCGAGGAGGAGCAGTGAGATGGTTGTCGTGCTCCTCATTGCTGTAGTCTTGTGCGGGCGAGCAGTAGGCTCTGGCTGAGCTGTCGACAGATGGCTTCGCTGTCAGTGAGCTGTCCGCAGTAGAGCGTAGAGAAGAACACAGCTCAGGGGCCTTTTTGGGCCTTTTGAATATGGGCACCAAGAAAGGTGACAGTCGCTACTTTGATCTTATACATACACGTACATATCTACACGTAGCCTCGATCAATATTGTAAACTTTGACATCTGGCCATAACTCAATTTACGAGCTTCCCAATACTCCTACTGCAGTCTTCAGCAGCTTCAGTTGACTTTGGCAGCTACACTTGTCTATGTTAGAACACAAAGCTGCATGTGCGTGCACCTCCTAGGCATCCAGACGGCAAGATTATCTTCGCAAGAGTAAAGGTCATCTACGCGGCTGAATCAACAACGAGTTAATGAGCAAATACCAAGGCAGTTATTCACCCAAACCGTCCTTCATCTTCATATTGTACGTCAAGCTCGTGTCAACTACGAGTTTCGACGACTGTGTAAACTCTTTGTCAACGACCGTGTGTTTACACTGCGCAGGCTGCGACGTCCACGCCCTTACAGACGCTTCTACCCTGAGACCGACATGCCACACTGCGCCACAGTAAACGAGTCATCGAAGCGGCAGTCAGCCCAGATCAATACCACCTAAGCTGTCTGCATTACGCACGAGTTTTCCGGGCAACCTCTTAGGCCCTCACGAACCACGAGCATCCGCGCAACCTATGTGTTGATAGGTGTTCGACCAACTGACGTCGGATAGATTGGAGGGCTCGGTTATGGGATGCTTGAGAGTCGTTGACTGTTGGAACGCCAAGCCTTACTTTTTCTCTGAGCTCGCGGCTTTGTAGCAAGTTTTCGACATTCAAGCCTTACCGAAATCGTGGGATACATGTACAGCTCATAGTCTAAAAGCAACCAAGAGAAATAGGTACAGAGAAACTTCGGCCGCTCTCTAAAAGAGCCATCGCAAACGCTCACTCACTTCATTTCATGAGAACATAGACCCGGTCAACGCTTCCTCATTTCGTCAGTAAAATATTCTTTGGCCCCGTTTCTGAGCGCTCATTGAGAATCTCCCATAGTGCTGTTTCCTGGGGATGTAGCTGAGGTGATGGGATTGGTTCCCATGACTTGTTTCCTCGAAATTGACGTGTCGTCGGCTCCAAGGGTCGATCCGACGTTATCCGACCCCAGGTCGTTGCCAACCCGGTCCAAGTTCGATCTATCGGTCTGAATGTTTGGGTCAAGACCAGACGGAGATGAGTATGTCGGTCCTGAGCTAGTCGGGCTGTTCGGGTCGGAGCCTGGGCTTGAAGAATTCGATCCGGAGCCAGGGGGATTCGATGTAGACGCAAAGGAATCCGATCCGGGGCCGGGCGGATTATAACCAGGCGAATCATTCCCAGGCGGATCATTCCCAGGCGGATCATTCCCAGGCGGATTATAGCCAGGTGGATTGGAGCCGGCGCCCGTCGGACCTTTGTCTCCACCAAGCCTGTTCAACGGATCCTCATCCGACGAATTTGGCCCAGCGTTGGGGTTGTTGGTAGTCGGATAGTTGCCTCCGTCAGGGCTGTCCAACGAGTTTCCACCCGACGAGTCTGTCCCAGCCTTGGAACCGCCGCCTTGGCCACCCTGACCGTCTTTTGTCCCATGTCCGTGGTGTTTGGAATGGAATTTCTTCATCATCATCTTGTGCTTCATCTTGAGCCATCCATGGTTCCGGTGCTTGTGATGTTGATGTTTTCCAACGCCCATTTCCCCGTTCTTCCAACCTTTTTGGTTCGACGAAGCTTGAGGAAAGCAACTCATCCCTACCGTGAGCACACCGTTGCAATTGTTTCGCGCTGTCCACATGGCCCCGTGGGGAATGGGAGCTGCATCGCTGCCACCTGTCATGAGCAGCAGCTGGAGCGCTACCGAAAGCAGAAGAGAGCCTGTGCCTTTCGTCACCAACATCTTGTGTCTGTTGCTGAAATGTTGTGACTCCAAGAAACAGATATCAATGTAAGAGACTGAGTAAAGAGAGCCAGATGGCAAGACGGAATGAGCGAGATATAGCGAATGTATGGCAATAGTCTGCTCTGCTGAATGTTCATTTCAAGGACGGGGATATTGACATCTTTTAACCACCTTCTCCCGTAGATCAACTCTGCCTTGTGTCTGCCTCGTCAGAGTCATTCCCCGAAAATCATGGCAACAAAAGCCTTACGGAAGCTAGCATGATAAGGAGGCATTCAAGGCGTTTTTCTGCGTGACTCGCGTTTGCGTAGCGCTTATCTTGCGCCTTGTCTGACTCGCAGGGCTGCGAGGCTTTACAGATCAATGTCAAGATCGAGTCACCCTTCGAAAAGATGGGACAAAGCGTGTGGCTCTTGTGGACCGATCGGTTATGCTCCGAGGTCTGGATCGTGTTCGCACGCGAAAGGACTCGAGGGATTCAGCCTTGTGATGCGGGCCGAATACAACTGCTGTAGCTTCCGTTCAAAGTTACGGACAGACTACCCGAGGAACCGGGCTTCTGTTTCGGGTAGATCAAGTCCCGGATCTTCCCCTAGCCTGTCGACAACATCCCAGTCTCCTCCATTGATTGCCGGCAGCAACTCCACTTCATCCATACTCCCAAGGTCGATTCGAACAAAGAGTCCGAGACGCCTACACATACCCTGCAAATCAAGCCAACTACTCGCTGCCACCATACTGCACAATCTCAGCATCACTACAGTCAACATAACAAGCACCTCCAAGGCGAAACTCACAACAGAACAGCGCATCTCCGAACAAGCTTCACACTTCCCACGCTTGCATGTCAGCCCATCACAGCATCTCCCCACCCCGTATCCACACGCTTTGCCCATGTCTCGACAAGGCAAGCACAGAGTTATCAGCTTGGATCTCTCAGGGCAGACGGCTTCCTCGCACGCTACAGGCTCGACGACTATCTGAGGCGCACAGCGGAAGCCCTTGCAGCATTCTTCGCCGGGTTCGCAGAGTTCATTGTGCTCCAGGCAGTAGTTGCGGAGGCTGCAGGTGCTTTCCTTGCATTGGTGAAAGCTGCAGCATTGATCATCGGTTGAGCAGGTTCTTCCTAGGAGGCAGGATGTTTGGGTTGCTGATGCTAGTCCGGCGAGACAGGTGAAGGCGGCGGTTGAGATCTTCATGGTGGGTTCAGACTAGGACTTGATAGACACGAAACAGAGAGATTAGCGGGGAATCATTGGCCTTGCAGTGTTGATGGTTTCAAGTTTATATCGTGCAACAACGTGCTCTATTCCAAGCCAAGACTCTTCCATTCAACTTTTCACGGCTAAGGCGCACAATCGGGAAAAAAGCCGACAAGAAAGAAACGACGTCAGACTTCAAGTCTCTACCTTGGCGGTGGTAGGGAATGAAATATTGACGACATACGAGAAGAGCACATTCGTGTCGTAAACTCTAATACAAGAGCAGTCAACCCATATGGTCAATTATAGTCCGCGGCGTCTCCAAGCCAAGCACCGCACGGAAGAACAGAACAGATCAGGCGCACCCACGAGACCTCCAAGACGCCAACCGCCAGAAAGCTCGCGATGCAATACGTGTAACTCTTGGCACAAGGCCAGTTACAGTTCCAGTCAAGCATCTGCCATGGCCCACTCAGCTGATTTCCGGGTTCCCGGGAGTGGGATCGGGCGGAAGACGCCGAGCCGTTGCAGTCGGTTCAATGTGCTTTGCGGGGAGAAGAAGGATTGACACGGGGAGAAGGCGGATTTGTGTGCCGAGGGAGGGTTGAACCTTTTTACCCGTTGAGTCTCGGGGCGAGCCGTGAATTAATACTGCCGACTTGGAGTTACACAGACTACATACATGCAGACGCACGATTCGGACTTTGACAGCGTCACATGGAATCGCCGACGACTTCCGAGACTCACATCTATTGACGTCTGTTTGACAACTCGGTCCTACATCCCTGCCACAACCTGACGTGTCAACAAGGTAACAGCACAAGGCCGTACAACCTGCCAAACCAATGTCTCACCCGGCTCTATGCAGCAGTCCCATAGCAGCAATGCTAAAACACCCCTGGCAACATGCGCCATCTCACCCTCTGGCAGTATTCATCCCACGTCTGCCCGTACTTTTCTCGACACCGCGCCTCGTCCCGGAAACAGCGGTGAAGAACCGTCAGGGTTACGACGATGGCCTCGGTGTATGGGAACAGGTGGGTTGTTCCGCAGGCGAGGCAGGCTGCCCAGGTATACAGCAGGCTTCCGACGTAGTTGGCGTGACGAACGACTCCCCACCAGCCTAAATGTATTCCAGCAATCAGCAAGAACGAGATGAAGCTAGAAGCAGCTTACCAGAGCACAACAGGACCGTTCTGTGCGTCTTCCCATCAGCAGTGCGGTATTTCGCCTCCAGAAAGCGCGCCTCCTGTCCCCAGATGACGCACTTGCCAGCCGTTTGTCGAGACAGGTTCTTCTGCTGATTGGCGTAGTGATTCAGCGCCCAGCCAGCAGCGAAGAGAGCCGAGACGGCCACTGCAGTAGAGTTGGATAGCTGTACAGGGTGCAGGGCAAGATAATGCGTCTGCAGCGTCCAGATCTGAGGCATGATGGCGGCAAAGCCGTAGATGTTGTAGAAAGAGAAGCGCTCGTGTGCTCCGTCGAGCGTCTCGAAGAACCTGCCAGTGTGAGTCCAGTGTGAACTACATATGTTGGACAGTGACCATGGGCCTACCACTCCTCGTAGTAAAAGTATTCAACCACGATAACAGCCCGAAAAGCCGTAGCCAGAACCATCGAGTTGGTAACCGACCCATGAAGCTGGGTCTGCAACGCCACAAACGACAAGTCTCTTCAGCCCCGTCAGCGCCCAGCCTTGACTGCTGCGAATCAAGAACCAACATCAAGGTCCAGGCCAGCAAGCCCCCAGTTCGACTGGCGTTGAAGTGCTTCCAGTCGAACAAGTCCCCAGTTCTCGGATGAAGCTCGCCGCCGTTGAAGAGATCGTACCAGAAGTGGCCTAACTTGAATGTAAGAGAGGCTTCAATACGGGAGAGTTGGACTTGCCTGTGAAGAGCGTCTCGCCCTCGTTATCCGGCTTAACACGCGCCTTGACGTAAAACACAAAGATGAGCAAAAAGCAATACAAATTCGCCGTCGCCAAAAGCCCCCCCCAATACCTCGCAACAAAGGCCCCATCAACAAGACCAAGATAAACAACTACCAACGCGAACCCAACAGTCACCATCCAAGCTCTCAGCCCATTCAGTCTATACGTCAACCGTCTGCCCCCAGGCGTCCTTGGCGCAACATGAAGCCGACCGGGCAGATAGCGGTACAGAACAGCCTGCGAAGCAAGCCAGATGCCGTAGGCTGTTACGGATGCTGTCGTTGGACGTGGCAGTCGGGAAGGGAAGAAGGTTAGGGGGCCTTCGGAGAGGAGGGCGGTTGCTGCGGCAGAGAGAGAGGCGTGGAAGTCGTTGTAGGCGATGTAGTAGAAGAGAAAGAAGAAGAAGGGGCTTCCGACGATGATGGCCAAGCTCGATACTTCAGCGAAGAAGATGCTGGTCGCGGTGGTTGCTCTTGGTTCGTACATTGTGAGTTGTTGTTTGGGAGCGGAATTTCCCCAATGTGTTGGCTTCATGGAATAAATACGCCGTTGCTCGGGCCTCGTCCAGAACCTTGCTGCTCTAGCTCTGACCTGTGATCAGCAAGAACGGGGATGGTCTCCGAGAGCAACTGTTTATCTTAATATCCGTCAGTAGGGGTTCAGCGGACAGGGGATGGGCGCAGTAGGTAGTGTCAGCCTGGTTTCGCGGGTGAAAGCAGACGCTATTGCTGTCTTGAAGACGGTTGTAAGACAGCATCTGCAAGAGGATTGGCACTGACCCATGTTCATTCAGGCATCCATGCGTCCTGGTCACACTCATCAGATTGACGTCTCGGGATCTACAGTAGACACCATCTTGCAGCGTACCTACTTCTTGTGCGGATATGTAAAGCCCCTGGCTTCGTGAATACTGTTTCCTCATTCTTCAATTCGGTCTCGCCCTTGTCTGCAGCATGGACCTCATCATCGACTTCCTCGACGCAACCATACTCGACCCCCTATACGACTCTGCCCGTCAGTCCTTACGAAACAGCCTCTGTCCCTCCCACGAAAAGCCCTCCTCTCCTATCCTCCGCCTAGCAAAAGACGTCTGCCATCGCACAACAGCTGTCCCTTGGACAAGACACGCACCCCTCCGTCAAGCCCTCACCATCTTCCTCCTCATGTGGTCCGTCCCTCTATCCCAACATTAAACTCGCTCTCACAAGCTCCAGCATCGTCACCCATCTCTTCTACTTCCTCTTCGGCACCATCTGCTACCACCAAAACTTCGACCGCTCGTTAAGAACCTCTGCCAAATTCCAGCGCTCGCAGATCCGACGCGAAATCAACGACTCGCTCCTCGCCCTTGTCTGCGGCAGCTTCCTCACAGCGCCCATTCTCGTAGCCCAGCTGCAGGGCTACTCCAACGTCTACCGCTTTGGCTCGGCCAGCTGGTGGTATGAACTTGCGCAGTACCCCCTTTTCGTGCTGTTCAGCGATACGTGCATGTATTGGCTTCATCGTGTCTTTCACGCGCCTGTGCTCTTTAGGATGATGCATAGCAAGCACCATCGGTGAGAAGAAGCTGTCTGTTTATGGAGATTCGCAGCTAACCATTCGAATTACAGATATGTCATACCAACCCCCTTCTCAGCCTATGCCTTTCACCCGCTAGAAGCCTGGATCATGAGCCTGCCCATCTACACCTTTGGCTTCATCTGGCCAATGTCGGATGTGGCTCAATTGGTAGTCTTTTGCAGCTCCAATATCTGGACCTTTCTGCTGCGTAAGTTGGGACCTTGATGGCTCTAGAGTTGGCGAAGCTGACCTTTCAGACGACAACCGAGATCAGTTCCACACCGTCCACCACAAGAACATCAACTACAACTTTGGACAGTTCCTCCACTTATGGGATTACCTGGGAGGCACATACCGAGATGCCGAGACGTTTCTGAACCCCAGCCGACGACAATCCAAGAGATGATTGCTGTCTACAGCATAAGCCTGCTCGTCGCATATCCTCGGCTTTACAAGATGAGGTCATTCTACCATACGCAGGGGGGCTGAGACAGGTATAACGTTGTTTACGATGGCGGCGGCGTATTGAAGCAGCCACGCAATAGTACATGTAGACGCCGTGTCACGATGGGGCACCTTGAATTGCCTATCCGGTTGACCTGCGTCTCTGAAAAGTCCAGCTATCATGACGTCAATCCATTTGAAGCTGGACACGCTCAGCTCTACGGCATGAACCACCCAGACACTCAACTAGGACACAAACTGTCAGATTGAAGCACCGTCGACAGTTGGCAGCGACGAGGAGGAATCTCAAAGAAGCAGTTCCTCGCCCATCTTGACCTCGGTCCTTGATTTGCACACACAGGGAACAGGGTTCAATGCACAAGAGGTTGGGAAAAGTGGCTCCAGGATGGTCGCGTGGCATGTTCCGAGTGAGATAACGGCCGGTGGGATTGGAGATCTGGGGTTTTCATTACTCAGGGTGTCTTGCTGAGTCGTGTCGATCCTTGAGATGATGACGCGGGAGAGTATACATATGTTTGTTGGCTTGATTCGCATCTACATGTACCGAGGAAGTCATTGACTGGTTGGCAAGAGATGTAGCCGTCGGTAGTAGAGCATCTTTATGCTACATCCTCGGACAGACAATCGAATTGATACCAGCCCTTGACAAGAACCGGTCATTGATTTGACAGCGTTAAAGCCGAGAGATCAATGCCAGGAACCCACCCCCACACCCCCGATATCCCGGAGCTGTTATCGTCATCATCGAGAGTCATGAGGCTCAAATCCTACTTGAACACGGCCCACCATCAGACAATAACCAATTCCAATCCCAGATTACAACTCCCTCCCCTTATCATCTCAAAAAATATGAAAAGATCACCTGCCTGCCCCAGACAGCTCAGCCGCAAGAGCCACTCAACAGATAGTCCAGATTCCAGACTCGCAACAACCGGACCTGATTATCAAGCCGAACCCCCCGAACACGCGCATGAACCAAGCAATTCGTCCGAAAGCTCCTCCCATCCGCGTGATACCGCCCTCTCCTATTCCCAGCTCGTGGGTCCAGAGGACGCTCATTCGAAACGTAAAACCCTCCCCCATCAAAAACGCAAATCCACCCAAAAAAACAAACCGAATAAACGCCCATCCAGCATCAAACAAAAACACAACCAGCTCTACATGAATACGCACAAGCTGCTTCCTAAGCGCCAGCAACAGCAGGCTCCGACATCGGCGCCGAAGACCCGATATCCCCAGCTTAGACCATACCCTGGCGAATCCACGTACAGGGTCAAGGGGCCGGCAAGGCCAGCTGAGCGGGAACAGGAACGGGGAAAATGAAGGGATTGATTTGCTCTTCAGCTTGGCAGACGAGGCTGCAAGGCAAGGCAGAAGGCGTCCAGATAGGAACGGGATGGAGAAGCGAGCATACATAAAAAGAGGTCCATGAGCCCGGATCACGGCTTGGGATGCCATCAATGGTAACTCGTGCAGGAATACATCACTCGTTCTGTCTAAGCCAGTCTCTTCCCCTGTTGAAACCTCCAAGATGCACTACAAGACGCTCCTCTTCACAACCCTCGCCCTCATCAACCTCTCCAGCGCAGCTCCCTCCCTCCAACCAAGATGGGAATGGCCCAGCTTCAAAGCCACCAAGCGCACCGCCCGCGTCGCCATCCTCAACAACTCCCCCCAGAACATAAAGTCAGTCTCCCTGGTGCATAAATACAGCAGCGTGTACAAGAACCACGCGCAATGGCCCGAGATCCGCCGCCAGCACGTTGTCAACGAGGATAACGAGACCGTCGTCGAATACAACACCGGTACTTTCACCACTGGCAAGGATTGGTGGCTCCTCAGCTTTTACAGCGATGATTTGAAGACGCACTACTACACCGACCCCCAGAACTTCCGCAACTTTGTCGACTTCTTGGAGACTCTGGGCCCCATCATCACCATCAGTATCGCCGGCGGTGCGGCTGGTTTCTTGGGCGCCATTGCCGGACCTGCCATGAGCGTCGTCGCCTCAACAGCAGCCTGCGCCCTTGCAAAGGCCACGACAGATCAGCTCTTCAACTCTGAAGGAACCGTCGGCTTCAAACAACACATCCTCCGTGAAGGCGACGCCGGACTGACAACCGTCATCGCCATCAACCCGGATTACTCCGTCACCTTTCATTCACCAACCGGCTATCCCTCAAGTACCTGGGCCTCTAAGAGACCTGCTGAGATTCAGGTGAAGAATGAGAGGGGGGTGGTGGTGGACGAGATTCGCAAGTCATGATGGAGGGTTGCTTGGGGGTGTAAAGGGGGGGTTTTATAAACCTCAGTTTTTTTTTCTTCTTAGGTCGATCCTGTCAACCTGCTCAGGCCTTGACGTGTAATTTTTTTTCGTCTCTAGTTTATCCACGGATGAGTTTGATACCACGTTCGCTCGGCCTCGTCCGCAGCCGTTCTCGGAGTTTGGATCCCGCTCGCGCAGTAATGATACGCCAAGCAGGAACATGGTATGAGACAGTGACAGTTCTTTCTCCCGCTAAACATCGATCTTTTGCGAGGGCTGGGGGTGGACGCGTGCGTCAGTAGTATCCTGTTGTCAGCGGTATGCCTTGTCGGGGCAGTGTCTGGCAGTGTCTCTCCCGATGATGGGGTTGTGGCGTCCTGGTTGGTGTTGAGGTTGTTGGTCATGATGCTACGTGCTGATGCCGATTGCAACTCGGGTGGCGAGGGGGGTTAGGGGTGGGTATGGGCGATTGCAGAGGTTTGGTGGTGTGGGCGGTTGTTGACGGACAGCTTTGTCGATGGACGAACAGCGCTGTCGATAAGAATGAAAGAACTATGTTTCCGTGTTGTAAACTCGAGTCGGTTCCTGGTAGAAGACTCGTCATCTCTCGAAAGACAAGGACTTCGTTCAGATAGAAGCAACCGCATAGATAACTGACAGTCAATTACCTTGCTTCAGCTGCCCATCCTCAACATCAAAGCAACATATGTAATAACCCCAAGCAACACCGACGCCCTCGTTCTCTCACACTACCTCCGAGCATACACATGTAGATACTGCAAGTCACTAATCCATCACAACATAGACTGGAGAGCTTCACGACTACATGTAACCAACCTCGGCCCAATCGGCTCCCCATCTTATCCCCGACATCCCGACTCCCCCCCGGACTTAAGACACGGCTACCCTCGGCATTCCCTCACGTGACCCCCTCCACAACCACCACCCCCATCTCACAACTCCCATCTCACAACTCCCATATCCCCACAACCCCTCGTATCAATCCCTCTCACAACCCCCTCTCCTCACAACCTCCATCCCATCAACACCATCACCACCATGCCCCCCCCTTTCCCCCTCGGAGCCTCTCTCAAGAGCCAATTCCTCTTCGACCCATCCTGGCGCAACCTCAACCACGGTATGTACATCCATCCATAACCTCCACCCCATCATCCAAACCGCCCATCCACTCAACTAACTAAACCCCCTCCCAGGCTCCTACGGCGCAACCCCATCCCCCATCCACGCCCGCCAACGAACCTACCAAACAGAATCAGAACTCGCCCCCGATCGCTACATGCGCTACCACTCCCCCCTCCTCCTCGACTCCTCCCGCGAATCCCTAGCCTCACACCTCAACGTCCCCCCCTCAACCATCGTCCTCGTCACCAACGCAACAACAGCCGTAAACATCATCCTCCGAAACCTCACCTGGTCCCCCGACAGCAAAGATGAAATCATCTCCTTCTCAACCCTCTACGGCGCCTGCGGCAAAACAATCGACTACATCACCGACACAAACCCCCTCGTCTCCTCCCGCGTCATCCCCCTCCTCTACCCCGAAGACGGCGACCAAGACACCATCATCTCTCTCTTCCGCAACGCCATAACCACCGCCCGCTCCCAGGGCAAACGTCCCCGCATCGCCCTCTTCGACATGGTCTCTTCCCAGCCCGGCGTTCGCTTCCCCTTCGAACCCCTCGTCTCCGTCTGTCGAGAGGAAGGCATCCTCAGCCTCGTCGACGGCGCCCAGGGAATCGGCATGCTTCGTCTCGACCTCACCGCCCTGGACGCAGATTTCTTCCTCTCCAACTGCCACAAATGGCTCTTCGTCCCCAAAGCCTGTGCAGTTCTCCACGTCCCGCATCGTCACCAGCACCTCATGACCAGCACTCTTCCCACCAGCCACGGCTATCTCTCGACCGGAGCCCCCGAACGCGACAACCCCCTGCCCCGAGACCCCAGCAAATCCCACTTCATCGCCAACTTCTCAGCCGCCGGTACCATCGACAACTCGGCCTTTGCCTGCGTAAAGGACGCTCTGCTGTGGCGGGAGGAGCATCTAGGCGGCGAAGATCGTATCATCGATTACCTCTGGCGTCTGGCCAAAGAAGGCGGCAGCAAGGTAGCCTCGACGCTCGGCACAGCCGTCATCGACAACCGACGAGGCACGCTGACTGACTGTGCCATGGTCAACGTCTGGCTGCCTGTTCGGCTGGAGGGTAGCCCGTCCCGCGGCATCGAGTTCGCTGATGACGTGCTCCTCGCTGAAGAAGAGAGCCCGACGGCCATTGCGTGGGCTACCTCGACGATGGTCGACGAGTACAAGACGTTTATCCCCGTTACCGTCCATGGAGGCCGCTGGTTCATCCGTCTAAGCGCACAGGTTTATCTTGATCTCGACGACTTTGAATGGGCCGGTCAAACCGTCAAGGCCCTTGTCGATCGGCTGCGGAGAGGCGAGCACAGGGGAAAGTAGATCTTGTGCTAGCTGTAGAAGATGGCTGGCCAAATTCAGGAGTAGACGCTGCGGCTGTCTCAAGTAGAGCGTGATGTGAAAGCTGCAGACCAAGACCGCCTACGAAAGAGCCAAGCCGCTCTCCAACTCGTTCTATTCTCCTTTTTCGCGTCTCTGCACTATCAACTAGGCTCAAGGCCAGCAAGGGGGAATCTCTCTTTGGGAAATAGGAGGATGTACCGTATGGTTCACAGCCTCCCCGACCTAAAAATACCAACCAAGAACAAACCGAAAAATATATAAAGAAAAAGAAACAAGGTCCCTCGTCATCCTGTATATCCAGGCTGAAACGTAAACCTGCGAAACGGATTCTGAGCCGGCAACTGCATCGCAGCCTGCTGATTCTGAGCCTGCGCCATGAGCATCGCGCTCTGACGCTGCGTCGCCACTGTACCGGCATTTGCAGCATGATTGCGAGTCCGAGGCTGGCGAGGATATCGGTAGAGGGATCTCAGCTGGGAAAGAAGAACTTCTATCCGCTCCTCCTTGACCTTCGGGTTGGAAGGCGAGTGACGGACGTCGTCGATGGCGAGCCGAAGTTGGACCTCGGAGGCTGCTGCGCCTGGGAGACGGTTCTGAGGATGGATGGGCAGCTGCTGCGGGTTGACGAAGCCGTTGCCCATCAAGAACTGTTGGTGTTGCTGTGGCTCTTGTCCTTGAGGCTGTGGTTGCCGTCCTCTTCCAACTGCGGCGTGGCTGGCAAAGGGAGCTGCAGCGGAGGTTGGTCCGACGACTCTGGGGACGGCAACTTGCTGACCGGATTGATGACCGTGTGGTCGATCGTGTTGTCGACCGGGTTGTCGGCCGGGTTGCTGACCGATGCTGGGCCGCTGCGGCTGCGGCTGCGGCTGCTGCGGTTGCTGTGATCGCTGTGGTTGCTGCGGTTGCTGGCCGACTCGCGACGAGTTGCGCGTGGCGGCGTGGCGAGCTGCTGCTTCCCTTTCGGCGTGCCGCTTTGCTGCTTCTCTCGTGGCTCTGCCTTGGCCTTTGTCTTGTCCTTCTGCGGACCTCGTTTGCTGTTCTTGGCCTTGGCCGCTGGCTTGTCTGCGCCGGCTTTTGCCTTGCGAGGCGTCGACTTGGGCGTCGGAAGACACCTTTCGGCTGCTGTTCTCTTGGTCTTCTTGGCCTTCTGCTTCGGCTCGACGTCAACGTTGCTCCTGGAAGCCATCTGTCTCTTCTTGATCGGGGTCTCAACGGCGGGGCCCGTCTTCTTGTGCGTCAAGGGAGTTTTGCGTCCCTTACCTTTGCGTCGCTCCTCATCCTCGTCCGAGTCGTCCGAAGAGTTGGCTCCGGCGAATTCATCTGAAGCATCAGAGGAATCCGGTCCGATGGCTTCCGGTAGAACGCCCTCGATGGCATTGGCCTTGTAGTTGATGGCCTGCCGAGTCGAACATGTCAGCGGCTTGCACAGGTAACAAGGACAGGAAGAGCAGATGATACGCACCATGCGACGTCTGCCCCCTCGGCCCAGCACCTCCTTGTTGGCCTCGGCTTCGCGACTGGCCTCCTCCTCGCGCTCCGCCAGGATCCTGTCCCACACGCTCGAGTTGACGGGCTCCGGCGCCTGGTCCTCGGCCGTGTCAAGACCCTCAGAGAAGCCTCCCTTTTCGTTGGCCCAGACGCGGGCGTACGAGAATTGAGTCTCGGCTGAGCCGTCGTCGTCCGTCTTGGTCTGCTCGGCTTGTGACCGATCTAGCAGGTCAATGATGGACTGCTCGTCGTAGTGAATGGCCGTCTTCTGAAAGTTTTCGTCAAACAGCGCCTGAGCCCCGTGCTTCAGGATCGACTCGAGATCGTCACCCGCCAGCTGGTCGTCGTCCATGCTCTCGATGAGGGCGTGATCCAGCGCCATCTTCTTGCGTCCCATTTCCATGATTCTCTCCTCGGGCGTATCCTTGGTCATGAGCTGGAAGCAGAGCACCTTTTTCTTCTGCCCGATACGGTGAGCACGAGACAGGGCCTGGATATCCTGGTGTGGGTTAAAGTCTGGATCCATGATGATGACCGTGTCCGCCGTGGCCAGGTTGATGCCCACGCCTCCCGCTCGCGTCGACAGCAGAAAGGCAAAGATGGGCGAGTCGGGCGCGTTGAAGGCGTCGATGCGCCGCTGCTTCTCCAGGCTCGACATGGAGCCGTCCAGTCTCCTATACTGGTAGCCGATGCCCGAGAGAAAGTCCTCGAGGATGTCGAGCTGCTGTAGGAACTGACTGAAGATGAGGACTCGATGGCCGCGCTCCTTGAGCTTGGGAAGCATAATCTCCAGCAGCAGCAGCTTGGCCGAGGCCTCGACCAGGTTTCGGTGCACCACGGCTGGGTCATGATCTCGCTCCTCGATGGCGTCCGAGTACATGAACGGGTGGCAGAGGCACTTGCGGAGCTGCATGAGGATATTGTTGAGGCTGCTGCGCTCCTTGCCGCTTAGCTTGTTGTTGGCAAAGATGGACTTGATCAGCTGCGGGTTCTTGGCCATGATGCTCTTGGCCAGCTTCTCCTGGATGACCGTCATGGTGACGGGCAGGATGATCTGGGCCATGGGAGGCAGAAACTTGAGCACGCCCAGCTTGGTTCGCCGTAGGAAGAAGGGCCGGATCTTTTCGTGCAGCTTGGGCAGCGTCTTCTTGTCGAGCACCTGATACTGCTGGTCCAGCGCGGCCGCGTCCTGCGTCTCGTCGATGAATTGCAGCAGGTTGAAGAGCTCACGCTTGTTGTTCTGCAGAGGTGTGCCCGTCAGGAGTAGCCGGAAGGGAATCTTCATGGCCCGCAGCGCGAGATACAGCAGGTTCTGGTCGTTCTTGAGCCGCTGACCCTCGTCCACCACGAGCCCGTTCCAGTGAACCGACTGGAAGAGATACTTGGTCTTGGGATCCTGCGCCGAGTCGTACGACATGATGACGACGTGCGCCTTCATGTCGGCAGAACCTTCGGGGAAGAGCTCGTACGCGTACGCGAGATCCTGCGACTCCTTGCCCCCGTGGTAGGTGACGACGCGCAGACCCGGAGCCCACTGCTTGAACTCGCGACGCCAGTTGGGACAGGTCGAGTTGGGCACGACGATGAGGAAGGGCCAGCACTAAGACAGCAAGGGTCAGCGTGGGAAGGGAATAGACGGGTTTGCCACTGACCTTGGGAGAGTCTTGCACCAGCGACGTCACCAGACTGATGACCTGAATCGTCTTGCCCAGACCCATCTCGTCGGCCAGAACAACGCTCCTCCCGTCGTGATAGTTGCCCAGCATCCAATTCAGGCCTTCCAGCTGGTAGCCCATGAGCTTGCCCCTGACGAGGCCGGCCGGCTGCTGAGCGACGGGATGGAAGGCGGCCCCCTTAAAGGCCTTGACGCGGTCCCTGATGCGCGAATGCGGCTCGTAGCAAAAGTGCTTGCCATCCGTGTGCTCGAGATATGCCTCCTGGAAGGCGGCGTGACGGGCCTTGAGCTCGGGAGGAGGGGGCGCGTCCCAGACGACGTCGTCGTAGCCGAGGCCCTGGAACTTGATGAGGGCCTTGCTGACGTACGGCATGTTGGCGATGCTGGCCTCCTTGGTCTTGGCCTTGGGGGCGCTGGCCTTCATCTTGACGCTGAAGACGATGTCGGGCAGCAGGAACTCTTCGGGAACGGCGTCGGTCGTCGTGAGCTTGAGGAGATCGGCCTGTGCGGCACGCTTGGCGAAGGACAGGATCATGGTTGGCGCGCAAGTGCCAAATATCCAGGCTCCGGGCAGCCAGGAGCAGTGAGCGTACGACAGCTGCTGCCACTTGACGAGATACTCCTTGTCGTCCTCGCCCACGAGGTCGAACGAGGGCCGGACCGACAGCTGAGAGTCGGACGGGTTCGTGGGCCGCCAGGCAACCAGGCGGTGGACCTTGTGCTTGACGGAGCTGCACTCGTTACACTGCCAGTCGACCATGTAGTCCTTGAGGCGCTCTGATCTCACGTCCGAATCCACTGCCGCCCCCTTACCAGCAGCAGGAAGATGGTCGAGGTGCCAGGCTCGGTGGCAGTTGGAGCATCGGAAGAGAACCAGGTCTTGGTTGTTGATGAGGTCGGAAGAAACTGGCGTGACGGGATCTTTGCCGTCGTTCTCCTCCCGTAGCTTCTCTTCCTGCCGC
Organism: Ophiocordyceps camponoti-rufipedis; assembly: GCA_002591395.1. NCBI lineage: Eukaryota > Fungi > Ascomycota > Sordariomycetes > Hypocreales > Ophiocordycipitaceae > Ophiocordyceps > Ophiocordyceps camponoti-rufipedis. The sequence continues at coordinate 7,763 of NJES01000005.1, read as the reverse complement.
GACGTCTTCTTCTCCGAGAAGGGCTTGCAGGCCTGGCCCCGGGCTTTGCAATCCTGGCACACGCTGTGTCTGGGTGCATCGGCGCTGTACTCCTTCTTTGCCTTCTTGCGGTAGATGTCGACGCAGAATCTGCACTGCAGGACGAAGTCGTCGTTGCCAATCTTTGTGACGACGTGCTCGCGAGAGGTACGAGGGCCAAGACAGAGCTTGTGGTAAGATAGACTGCATCCCTGGCAGTGGACGAGCTGGCCCTGGTGCCTGGGTCCATGGCACGAGTGGCAGGTCTGCATGTGAACGCTGCTAAAGGGCGACTCGGCCGTTTGCGTCTGGAAGATCTCCTTGACGGAGATGGCCTTGGGCACGCCCATAATCTTTTCCACCGTACCGTCGAACGAGTCGTCATCCTCCATGTTGACGTCGTCGCGCATGCTGACGATGTTGCGTGTCGCTCTCGACGACCGCCGGGGCGCCTCAAACTCGATGTCGTCTTCGTTATATCCCTTGCGGCTCGAGTCCTGCGGCCGCATCGCTCTCTTGGACTGCATTCGGCGACGCATGGCTACCACCTTCTTCTTGCGACCAGTCTTGATGGCGATGTCGGACACGACGGGCATAAAGTCATCGTCGTCCTCTTCCGAGGGCGCCTGAGGCTCGGCCGCGAGCTCGTCGCGTTCGGCGTCGGCAAAGCTGCTCTTAGCAGAAGTGCCTTGATCGGCGAACTTGACTCTCTGTTGTCGCTTGCGAAGTTGACGCTTCGTCTCGTTATATGGCTGGCTAACGGGATCGTCGCTGTTGCCATCACTCGATAAGACCGTCTGATCCCTGGAAGTGAGGCGGACGCTGGCATCGCGGGAGCGGAGAACTCGAGAGTTGGTCACGGAGCGACGAGGCCGAAGATGGAGTTCGTCATCGTCGTCGTCGAGGTCGTCGTCGTCGTCCACGTCCATGGGGTCCGAAGCAGGATAGTCCATTTCAGAGTCCCATTCTTCTGGCGATGCGCGCTTGCGTTTCCTGCTGGTATTGGTCATGTCGTTGTAGAAGCGGCGCAGGGCAGCGTTGCCGTTTTCCAAGGCAGTCAGCTTGCGGGTTGAGAGCTGGTGCAAAGTTGTCAGCGAGCCGCGTTGAAGGAAGATGAAGTGAAGAGAGAGGATGAAGTGGAAGAAGAGTGCTTGGGGGTTGGCTTCTTCAAACTAGAAGTGACAGGGTTGGGTGTGGTTGGTTAAGCGAGAGAAGCTATGAGTTCCAGGCTGCACAGGTAGAGAGATGCGTAGCCGGTTGCCTGAGGCAGAAACTGAAAGAGAGGTGCGAGAGTAAAGGAAAGCCACGTACCGTCTCATATCTTCCGTCAGTGAATTCGACGCCAAACGTGGGGTGGTCGGGATCTCCAAGTTGTTCGCGAACGAGCTCGACCACTTGGCTGTGCACAGAAACGTATTCATCGCGTCTTTCGAGCGACATGTAGGGAATTTCGATCTCGATCTGCGGCATGGAAAAGTCCGGACTAGGTTCGCGAGCTTCGAAGAAGGGGTCATCGTGACCCGATGACGATGCGGGAGACTGTCTGAGGGATTCCCCGGAGACCGTGACCGAGGCCTCAGGCGAAGCGGCAGCGATGACGTCCGCATCTTCGTGACCGGAGCTGGCAGGCGGAGTGCTGCTCTTCTGCCATCCCGGGCTGATGTCGCCCGTGACGAATTCGAACGAGATTTTGGGGGGCGACGGCGAGACGCGCTCGTCGTCGTCCATCTACGCGAAGTCAGTGACGCGCGTAACACGAAGGAAGGAGTCTTGATACCTTGATTGGCATCCACGGAAACGATGCTGGCGATGTGAGGCATGAGAAGAGTTGGCAGGTGTTGAGAGAAAAGGGGCAAAAGGCCGCCCTTGAAATTCTTGCCCAAGGGCTGCCAGCTGGTGAGACGCGGCGATACGCGTTAAATCTTCAGACTTTCGGAAGCGTGGGAGCGTCAGGCAATCTGCCATTGGCTGCTGGAAGGAGACATGGCCCACAAGTAGAATTACTGGTCTTAGCAGCCGGAAAGATACATGTGCGGGAGTATTCGTACTCGCGTTATCGGTTATCGCCGTCATGCTGCACTTGATAAGATAAGATAGGGGAAAAAAGTTCCATCGTCATGAGCTTCAGCTCTCGAGTCTTACACACGCCTCTCCTCTCCGTCTCTCGATGCCGCCTCTGCGATTGGCGGGCGCCCATCATGTCACACGCCAGATGTCGCCCATACCAGCTTTTTCAGCGGTTATGGCTGGCTCCCGTCATCCCAGCCCGCTCCGCCGGCAGCCTGTCCTCTATCGTCAAGGGCCTGCGTCGGACTACCAAATCTGAAGACGGGCCGGATCCAGACAATGCTCCCTATCGTTACAGGAGAAGATTACGAAAAGAAGACGAAAATGTGAGAGAGCACCCGCCGTCGAGGCGGAAGCGGTTCAACGACCCGAACGACTCGTTTGGCAACAGAAGCTTCGTCTATCAAGTCAAGCAGGCCGTCTCGGCTCAATCAGGCGAAGGTGACGGATCCAATCGGTCTGGCGGGTCTAACCGACGTCGCGAATCTGATCGCGGAGACGCCCCTGGTCGACGTAATGGCTTTGACCGAAGAGACGCAGCTGAACAGCGCTACGCAACCAACCGGGCGAACGGGTCTGATCATGCTGGCGGGTCTAGCCGACGAGATGGTTTCGACCGGAAAGATGCGCCTGAACAGCGCTACGCAACTGACCGTGGTGACCGATCTGATAGGCCTAATTGGCGTGATGGTTTTGACAAGAGAGAGACACCTGGACAAAGATACGCAACTGACCGGTCTGATCGGTCCGATCAGTCTGGCGGGCCTGATCGACGTCGTGGATCCGACCGAGGCGATGCCCCTGGTCGGCGTGATGACTTCAATCAGCATGGCCGATTTGATCAGTCTGGTGGCCCTGATAGACGTCGTGGATCCGACCGAGGTGATGACCCTGGACGGCGTGATGAGTTGAATTTTTTGAACCGATTTGATCAGTCTGGTGGCCCTGATAGACGTCCTGGATTCGACCGAGGCAATGCCCGTGATGGCTTCGATAAGCGTGATGCACGCGGTCGTCGTGATGGCTTCGACCAAGATGCATCCGATCAACGATACGCAACTGACCGATCCGACCGCAACAATGGACCTGACCGACGAGATCGACCTGATACCTCGCAACTCAATCTCTCTTACTACACCGAGAGACGCTTCCCCAAGATCCAACCCCGTCTCCTGGAGCAAGCCAGTCGGGGCCACGGCCCTCTGACCGAGGTCAAGTTCTCGGCAGCCGGATCCATGTTCATCTATGGCAAGAACTGCGTCAAGGCGGCCCTTCGAGCGGGTCGACGAAAGCTATACAAGCTCTACATGCTGCGAGACAAGAGACGCGACATGACGCACGACGAGACGATTATTCACGAGATGGCGGTAGGGCGCGGCATCCTGATCGCCAATGTTCAGGACGTGAAACGCGGCATGATGGACAAGATGAGCGGTGGCCGACCTCACAATGGCTTCGTGCTCGAGGCGTCACAGCTGCCGCAGAAGCCTCTCCTGAGTCTGTGTGACATCGAGGACACTGCCAACCGGCTGGGCTTCTACGTCAAGCTGGATCACCAGTCGAGGGAGGACGCGGAGATTAACGGCAAGGAAAACTTCATACCGCGATTGACGGGCATCTCGCCCAAGCCGTTCGTGGTGTTGCTCAACCACGTCGTCGACCCGGGCAACCTGGGAGCTCTGGTACGGTCGGCTCATTACCTGGGCGTCGACGCCATCGTCATGACGGACAGACACTCGGCGTCGCTGGACTCGTGCGCGCTCAAGTCGTCTGCGGGCGCGGCCGAGGAGATGACGCTCTTCTCCGTCTCTTCGGCAGCCGACTTTATCGAGCAGTCCAAGCAGCACGGCTGGCTGTCATACGCAGCCGTGGCTCCCCCGAGCAAGTCGATGCTGGCAAAGGGCGCCGAGGCCCCGATCAGCATGCAAGAGCTGGAACAGGCAGACCCTCTCATCAGCCATCCGTGTATCCTTGTGCTCGGCAACGAGGGACAGGGCATCGAGCCGGACATCAAGGCAGCCGTCCACCAGCAGGTGACGATACCCAGCTGGCGGCCATCGCGAACCGTCGACAGCCTCAACGTCAGCGTCGCGGGCGCGCTGCTGTGCCAGTCCTTCCTCAAGGCATCGCAGAACTCCGAGAGCATGGTTCAGGCGGCCGCCAAACGCTGGTCGCAGGGACGTGCCAAGAAGGTCCAGCCGCCGCCTTGGCCACAGGCACCGCTGCCGGCGGAGTCGGGCGATTTCGGCTGTATATTCTAAGGGGTAGGGGTAGCATCGCTAGTCGGTCACCGCGGACGAGACCGACGTATGTGTGTACGATTTGAATGGACTGGAATGCGGAGAGACGGCACAATGCAAATACATCCCGAACAAGGGGCTTTCATCTCTGACACCGATGGCTGGCGCTCGACCTCGGCCCCACGTCCGAGCCCGGGCCGGGGGGCTCAGGCCGACAATGGGTGCTACTACGCCGGGCTCCCGGTGGCTAGGGGTAGTCACTGTGAACCAGTGGTTGGGCTGGTCATTCAAGGTGATTGAGCGAGTCAAGTTGGTAAAGAAGACTGAGTTGCCGTCAGGACGAACAACATCGAGTCGATAGAATTGAACAACTATGTGCATGAAGAAGAAGAAGAAGAAGAAGACGATGAAAGGTTTCCCAACTCATATCCAAGCGAACAAAAGATTCTTCCTCCTACTCAAACTCGGCCGGCGGCTTCTCCCCCGTGAGAGCCTCCCACGACGACTTGGGCGAGACGCCGGTGCCGAGGGGATCCCACGGAGACCTCTGCATCTCGCCGGTAAAGTTGCTGTCGAAGCTGGCCAGGCGAAGGGGCTTGAGACCGCCGTTCTGCTGCCGGATGTACTCGTCCATGATATCCGGGCACAGCGACGTCGGCCTGCGCTTCTTGTCAAAGAACTTCTTGAGGCCGTCGAGCTCGGCAAAGCCAAGAGAGAGCATGGCGTCGACGAAGCGATCCTTGATGGAATTCGTGGTCGAGCCCGTCACAGGCCGCTCCCTGATGGCGGACGACACCCAGTTGTTGAGCCAGCCGACGGCGAACATGGCGGCGATGTAGAGCGGGACGGCGCCTGGAACGCGGCCCTCGTGGATGGCGAGGATGGCTGAGACGGGGATGCAGATGGCATAGACGGCTGAGTCTTGATGCTTGCGGAGGAAGCCCGACTTGTGCATGATGAAGATGCCGACGCGTGCGTAGATGAAGCTGTTGATGGCCTTTGCGCAGACTCGATACATGGCAGGGCTCTGCAGCAGATACGCCGCCAGAGCGGCAACGGGCCTCAACAGCGTACCAGCCTGATAGGCAGGACGCGTGGTAGAAGGATCACCCCTTCTCAACGAGCGGACGAGAGCGAGGCTGGACCAAGCCCAGATGAGGCAGACGATGACATCCCCTCCCGCAGCAGTGACGTTGTCCTCTCCGTAGAGCGAGGCGCGAAGCTGGTAGCGGAAGATTTCGAAGAGGCCGGTGGCGATGTGCACTGGCAGCGCGTAGCTGGTCGACTTTTGGAACTTGCGGTTGTAGGTTGAGACGGTGCGGCGGGTGTGGAAGCCGAAGACGGAGGAGTAGAGGATTGTGTAGCCGATGAGCTCTAGGAAGGGGCGGTTCCAGAGGAGGGAGGCCAGGCTGGTGAGGCTGGCGGTGACGGCTGGAGCGTCCATGGTGTCTGTCAAGTTGAGGGTTGAAGACGAGGAGAGGGAGATGAAGAGCGAAGGGAAGGGAGGAGGGTGTATATGAGTGATGAAGTAGAGTGAATGGATGGGATGAAGATGAAAAGCGAAGAAGGAACCCCGACTTTTATAAACAAGGACGATGAGTCGAAACAATCGACGGCAAATCAAGGCCGCCGTCTCATGGTGGGCTTAGCCTCGGGCCCGGACATGAGCGAAGGACGGGGGATGCGACGCGGGCCGCGGTGCTAAAGATAGGGTCATGACAAAGACAAAGGGGAGGAGGGAGGGCATCTTCTAGACTCGGTTCTAGCTGAACTCTCGCTCGAGCGTGGATGGGGTGGGTGATGAGGAGGAGTTTCGGTGGTTGTTGGAGATGGGTGGGCGGTTGTTACAACCAGTTGAGTGTTGACAGTTGTGGGCGTTGCGCAGTTGCGTTGCGTAGAGGTTAGATGAAGAGTTGAGCTGGCATATTCTTGAACTCATGGTAATGGCGGGCGCAAACAAGACGAAGCCGTTCCCCTTCGGAGAACCAGCCCATCATCCAACATGAAACCGCGGTCCAAGCGCCGTCGAAACAAGCCGGCCCGAGTCTAAACATGGGACAAGACCGTTCGCCAGCACGGCGCAGACGTGTATTGCCAGGTTGCTGCTCTTTGCGGGAGGGAACACGTGGGTTTGGTCGGGGAGAGCGTGTGGCGGCCGTCAGTGTCAGATGGGTTGGTGGGATAGATGGGGGGATGGGGGGGGTGATGGGTGAGTGATGGTGGATTGAGGGTTTGTTAGGGGATGGGGGATGGAAGGAGGGTTTGAGATGTTTGGTTGTTGTGAGAGGAGAGTGGTGGATAGTGATGTTGTGAGAGACAGTTGATGATGTGTTGAGAACTGAAGGAGTTGAGGTCTGCTCCCCTGAAGCGACCAAGAATCAAGGTGAATCTAAGTTGTGAGATTAGCCTACCCTAGAGTAAAGGTGAACCGATGATGTGAGACTACCCTAGAGCGAACAATAAGATGGATCTGTGTACGAATATGTAGCCAAGATAACGGCCGCCTACCCTACAGTCCACAGAAACAAAGAGATGCTGTAATATCCAGACAGCATCTCCCTACCCTGCAGCCAAAGAGAGAGTGAAGCTCCTACATCCCCCCAACCTCCATCACCGCCGTCCTCACCCCCCAAAGCAACCCCATCCTTCAACCTCACCGACTTGACCATGTCTTCCCTCCCAACCGCCCTCCGCAAGCTCCCCCCCCAAGCCTCAGCCAAGCTCCACGCCCAAGACCTCTCCTTCGCCCCCCCCCTCGCCCTCCTCCTCCTCGCCGCCGCGCAACAGCCATCATGCCCCCAGGGGATGACGAGCTGCGCAGGGCAAAACGCACCGCAGAAGTGCTGCCCGCGCGGGAGCTACTGCACCGACGTGCCGGACGCGCGTGTCGGGGGCGTGGCCTGCTGTCCGGAGGGGGTGCGCTGTGGGGGGGAGGTGGGCTCTTGTCCGGCTGGGGCGGTGGCGTGTCCGGTTGAGATGGGGGGGGGATGCTGTGTTGCTGGGTTTGTGTGTAGGGGATTGGGATGTGAGTTTTGTTGAGATGGGCTTGAGAGATATTGTATGTGCTGACGGTGATATGGGTGTAGGTGTGAGGAGTGAGGTGGTGGTTTCGACGACGCCGGATGCGTATCGTCCGGGAGTGACGATGATTTCGACGGTCAGTCTCGGTTCTTCGATACCGGAGAGAACGACGTTGGAGGCAACGACATCAGACACGCCGAGTACCATGACTCAAAGCTCGACGACATCACCCGCCTCGACCACCAGCACCGCCTCGAGCCTCAGCCTCGCGACCTCGGAGACGACGTCAACGCCGACCTCAGCCTCGTCCTCGGATACAGCAACCTCCTCTGACGCTACCTCCTCCGACACAGCCTCTTCCACCCCGACAGCCTCCTCCGCCCCGGCCACAAACGCCAACCCCCCCTACCGCCCAAC